>PVJX010022812.1:0-30056 GCA_004027295.1 Dolichotis patagonum
GGATCAGGTTCCTCTTTATTTTCTCAACTCACAGCTTTTAGCATTCCTAAGGAATTTTGGGTGTGAAGAGTCTGGTAGGGAAGGATCCTAAATTTAACCAAAGAAATATTGATATGGATCACTTTGGGAAATGTCACTAGATCCTGAAGTTCCAATCTTGTAAAAGTACAATTTTTAGTTAAGACTTTTTCACCTCCTTTGTACTTATCTTTTATTTCTTCTATCCTACCTCATCTTCCTCCCCTCTAAGAATTTGATCCCTTATTTCTAAGGGGGTACAGATGGTCCAACATTCTATCATTTTTATAAGTTCTTTTTATTAGTACATGTTTGTAGTACAAAATGATTACATTCTCTGTGGGGAGTTGGTACATGCACATAACATTTCTTAATACCTTTTTTTACCCCCTCATCTCCCTGCCCTCTTTTGTAGTGCATAGTGATCAGACTTCTTGTAAGGATTTGGTATATGTACACAGTACTTCACAGGCCCACCCCCATCTCATTTCCTTCCTATCTCTATTCCCTCCTTCTTCCTTGTATTGTTTTGGTTGCTTTCATTCATCTACTTGTAACTGCTTCAGGCTGAGGAGGGGTATTGATCCTGTCTAATCAGAGATGAAAAATTTCACCTTGACTGATCTAAAGGAGATAAAGAAAGGTGGATTTTGCTGTTTGATAAATGATCATGTTTTGAAAGTCTGAATTGAGGTCCTGACATCTCTTTTACCTCCTGTCACTGCTTTACCAGGAGAAAATGTCATCAGGCTTGGTTCTGTTAATTTCTGCTTTACATATTTTGATGCTGTGTTGTTAGGCACATGTAAGTTAAGGTTTGTTATATATTTTGGGAGTTAGATATTTTTATCATGTGGTAATTTCACTCTTTATCAATAATTACTTGTTCTGAATTCTTCTCTCTCTGTAATAATACAGTTTCCACTTTCTTTAAATCAGTGTTACTATATACACTTCTATGCTTCACTCTTGATATAAATGTCATTATGTTTAAAGCAAGATTCATGTGGATGTATTTTGAATATTGTTTTTTGATACCCTCTGTTAATCTCTACTATTTATTTATTTACTTATTTACTTTTGTATACCAGGAATTGAATTCCCAACCTTGCACTTGCCAGGCAGGCACTTACTCCACTGAGCCATATCCCAAGCCAAATCTCTACCTTTTAAACAGTTCATTTACAACACTAATGTTCAAAGTGATTGTTGGTGTAGTTGGATTACTATCTTTCATATTTGCTATTGGTTTGTTTGCTACTTTGTTTTTTGTACTTGTTTTTGTCTTTCATACTTTTTCTGCCTTTTATGTTTTAAAATTAGTTTTAAAATTGAAAATTAATTTTATTGGTACTTGTTTTTTTGTTTGTTTTGCTTTGTGTTTTGAGCCATAGGTCTTGTTTTTTGGTTTCACCATGTATCCCAGACTGACCTTGAACTCACAGCAATCATATTACCTCGGCCTCCCAAGTACTGGGACTACAGGAGTGCATCAACATACCCATGTTGGTACATTTTAAATATATATAATGATCACATTAAACACAGGAAATTTGTATCTGTACATAATATATCTTGGTTCTTTTTCCCCCCAAAACCATTCCCCCACCAACTTCTCTTCTTTGTCTCATTTACAAAAGCTTTGGTTCCATTTTTTCCTTCTTATTCTCATATTTTTTCCCTTCTGTCTTTTCTTTTGCCCTCCTCCCTTGTTCCACTTCCTATGTGAGCATTTTCTTCCTGTTTCTCAATATCAGTTTTACATTTTGGTCTTTGTTTACTCTTTTGGTTTCTCATACTAGAGAAATAATGAGATATTTAAACATGTGTGTCCAATATATTTCACTTAAGAGTATAGTTTCAAGGTGCATCTATTTACCTAGAAATATCTCGTTTATCTTTCTTTATGGAAGAGTGGTATTCCATTGTTTAAAAAAAACCCCACATCTTCTATATCCATGCATTGGTTGATGGGCATATGGGCTGTTTCCAAGATTTAGCTTTTACAAACAGTGCCTCTGTAAAAATGGGTGTGCATATATTACTGTGGTATGATGTTTTTTACAGTGCCTCTGTAAAAATGGGTGTGCATATATTACTGTGGTATGATGTTTTTTAATTTTGGGGGAAGATTCCAAGAAGGGGAATAGCTGGGTCAAATGAAAACCCTCATTTTAGTTTTTTGAGGAATCTTCACACTGATTCCTGTAGGTCTTGCACCAGTGTACACTCCCACCAACAACTGAAAAAGGTTCCTTTTCCCCCATAGACCACTGACATTTGTTATTGGTTGGTTTCTTGAAAATAGCCATTCTCATCAAGACTATTATATGCCATGACCAAGTAGGATTCATTCCAGGGATTCAAGGATGGTTGAACATCCAAAAGCAATAAATGTACTACATCATATCAACAGAGCAAAAGACAAAAGTCACATGATCATCTAAATAGACACACACACACAAAAAGCACTTGGCAAAGTCCAACACCATTCATGGTAAAAAAAAAAAACCTACAAAATTTGGAATAGATGGTATTTATCTCAATCTGGTAATAGTCATCTATGATAAGCCAACAGCCAATGTCATACTACATTGCCAAAAACTGAAAGCTTTCACTGTAAAATCAGGAACAAAACAAGGATGTCCACTATCGGTACTCTTATTTAGTATAGTTTTGGAAACATTGGCTAGAGCAATTAGAGATGAGAAAGAAATAAAAATAGTAATGATAGGAAAAGAAGAAATTAAATTATTAATATTTGTAGATGACATGATATGCTACATAGAAGACCTCAAAAAATCTACCAAAAGATTTCTTGATTTCATAACCAGATTCAGTGCAGAAGCTGGAAACCAAGTCGACACTCAAACATCAATAACATTCTGGTACACAAATAGCAAACTCACTGAGATTGAAATTAGGGAAACAACACCCTTGATAACAGCATGAAAAAAATGAAATACTTAGGAATCAATCTAACAAAGAAATAAAAGATCTTTACATTAAAAACTATAATACTCTGAAAAAGGAGATCAAAGAGGATATCAAAAAATGGAAATATACACCCTGCTCTTGAGTAGGAAAAACCAACATATTGAAAATGGCCATTCTCCTAAAATTGTTATACAGCTTTAATGCAATCCCAATCGAAATACCATTAGATCATATCACAGAACTAGAGAAAACATTCCTAAAATTCATTTGGAAACAGAAGAAACCTCAAATATAAAAGGCAATCCTGGGCAACAAAGGCAAGGCAGGAAGTATTATAATTTTTGACTTGATAGTATACTACATAATTATTGTGATGAAAACAGCATAGTATTGGCAAGAAAACAGACCTGAGGATCAATGGAACTAGAAGATGAAGAAACAACTTCAAAAGCACTCAGCCATCTGATTTTTGATAAAGGGGTCAAATACATTCACTGAAGGAAGGATAGCCTTTTTAATTAATGATGCTGGAAAAAATGGCTTTCTACATACCAAAGACTAAAACTAGACCCATGTGTATTGCTGTGTACTACACCAAAATCAAAATAGATCACCAATCTAAATATTAAATTAGAAACACTAAATCTTCTAGAAGATAGAATAGGTAGAACTTCTAAAGACATTTATGTAGGCAGAGACTTTATGAACAAGATCTTGATTACACAGGAACTATCACAAAGAATCAACAACTGCAATCTCATCTTATTAAAAAGCTTTTGCACAGCAAAAGAAATCATCAACAGAGTGAAAAGACAACCCAGAGACTGGGAAAAAAAATTATACCAGCTATTCTTCAGGCAAAGGAATAATTTCTAGAACACACAAAGAACTGAATAAAAGATGAAACCCTCTAAATTAAAAAGCCCAATCCAAAAATGGGCATCTAAGATGAACAGACATTTCTCAGAAGAATTACAAATGGCAAATAAATATATAAAAAATGTTCAACATCACAGGTCATATGAGAAAATCAAATTAAACTTACACTGAGATTCCATCTCATTCCAGAAAGAATGGCTATTATCAAGAAAACAGCTAACAACAAATGCTGGTGGGGCTGTGGGGGTTATGAAACATTTCTCTACTGCTGGTGAGTGTGCAGAATGGTGCAATCACTGTGGAAATTAGTATGGAGATTCTTAAAAAAACTAGGATTACTGGTCCCATTTGACCTAGATATTCCCCTTCTGGGTATCTTCCCAGAAGAGTTAAAAGTATCATACCACAGTGATATATAGATATAGATAGATATATACATATATCTATATGTATATCTATATGTGTATATATATATAGATAGATATAGATATATACATATTTATAGCAACAAAGTTTGTAATAGCTAAATATTGGGAGCATCCCAAATGCCCATCAAGCAATGAATGGATAAAAAGGTGTCATATATATATATAATTGAGTATTACTCAGCTATAAAGATAAAATTGAGATATTTATAGATGACCTTGAGATGGACCTTGAGATCATAACCGTAAGTGAAATAAATTGGGCACGTGTGTAAATATTACATTATCTCTCTGGTGTGAGAAACTGAAAATGTAAATAAGATTATAAATTTAGAGTAGATATTGTGAAATAAACTTCAAAAGGAAAAGGAAAATAGGAAGGAAGGTAGGGAAATAAAGGAAGGGAAAAAGGTGAGAAAAGAAGGATAAGATAAAAAACCAAGCTTTGTGAACAGAGAGGGGAAGGGGGCTTGAAAAGAGGGGATGGTAATGGGAAAAAAAAGAGGAAATAAGATATATCACATACAGATACAAATTCCCTGAGTGTGGTCATTCTATATATTTAAATTGTACCAATAAATTTAAATTAAAATGCATATATGAAGATAAAAAAAGAAGGCTGCTGTGACTCTGATGGGTTTTCCTTTATCAGTGATTTGTTTCTTTTCTCTAATAGTTTTTAATATTCTGTTCTTATGTTGAATTTTTGGAATCTTGACTATGCTATACCTTTGTGTATTTTTTTTTAATCACAGCTCATTAGAGTCTTACATGCATCACTCATCTGTATGTCAGTTTATTTTTCCATGATTGTGAAGTCTTTCTGCCATTACTTTCGTGAGCAGGATTTTTATGTCCTTTACATTATGTTCTGCTTTTTTCATTGACTCTGATCAAACTTATGTTGTTCTTCAAACTTATGTTTTGTGTCATCTAGCAGCTTTTGAATTGCTTTTTGTGGTCCCTTGCTGCTGCTGCTTCTTCTTCTTCTTCTTCTTCTTCTTTTTTTTTTTTTAAGACAAGGCCTTGCTATGTTTTTCAGGCTGGCTGTGAACTGACTATGTAGCAAGGTGAGCCTTGAGCCGGCAGCTATCCTCCTGCTTTAGCTTCCCAAGTGCTGGGATTAGAGGTGTGGATCCTTGCTACTTTGAAAGCTCATTTGATGTTCACTAACCACAAACATGTCTTCCGGAGCTGATAGCCTATCTTCATATTGGTTGATTCTGCTGTGTATGGAATTTTAATCTCTTGGATGTCCATTTGAATCATTTCATGGATTCCATTTCTTTCCCATGTTGGACATTTATAGTTTCCACCATTTTCTTAAGGTCTTCTATTTTGAAAAAAATCAGTATCTATTCTAGATTCATTAACTACATCCTTCATTATGATCATCATCTCTATAGTTATCTGAAAAATAAGTCAGGCTAGAGCCTTACTTTTTCTGGAGACTCATTTATCTGTTTTGCTTTTGTTTTTAACATTTCAGAGAGTTGAGGTGGGTGGTTTGTGAATTTTTCCACCTCACTGCCCCCGGGTTTGCTTTGAATAAGCTGGAAGTCTGGGGTTGTATCTTGCTTCTGTGTCTTCTTATTTTCTATTTTTTCTTTCTAGCTTAGTTTTGTGCTGATGCTTGAAAATTGCTTATGGTAGGGTGTCTTTATTGCTAGTATTGAGAACTACTTGGGACGTAACTAGTTTTCAGAGGTGTCTTCTAGGTATAGCTGGCTTTTGGCTTTTGAGTCTGTTGTAAGACTCTACCACTTCAATTTATTGGTTATGAGAAGTTGCTCCCTATTTGGCCAAGCCCCTGGTTCTTTGCTACTGGCCTATAGTATTGTTTATGATCCTCAGGCAATCTTGTCTTGGCAGACAAGGAAGAACAAGTGATTAGAACAATTATCTCACCGTGGCTAAAGCAGTACAGTCAGTAATAGCAATAGTATTGAGTAGAGTCTAGGAAATGAGAAACTGTGGTAACTATTAATTTGCTATCTTTAAGTGTAGGAGCAAAATTTGTAGTGAATCTAAAACAAACCAGAAAATTGGATACAGTATATATTCTTTCAATAGAGTGATTTTATCCTCAGGGGAGAAAATATAAAAGATGGGAAAAATAGAGAAATAGACAAAGAGAAAGAGGATAGATCCAAGGTTCAAAGACAAAGGAAGATTACACAGGCTTTGGGAAACTGGTGAAGATAGGTAAAGAAAGAAGAGAGAAACAGAAACAAGAACAGAACAAAACAACAACAATAAAAAAAAAACCTAGAAACTATGTTCATGCTCATGTAAATATAAGAACAAACATCAAGAAAAAGAAAAACAAAGGCAAAGAAAGAAAAGTCTGGTTCAGGGTGTGTCTCTGCTGTCACTGGCAGACAACGGGTCAGGCAGAGCCTGAATCTGTGTTGGTCCATCCCAGCAAGATCTGCAGCTAAATTATGGAGGGGTGGTGGTGGGAAACCCTGCAAGTCTGTTCTTTCAATTCCACTGAAGTGATGCTGATCGTGGTTCCTAGCTATGAGGCTGGGAACCACGTTATACAGTGTACAACGTCCAGGTAAACACCCTCTACTACTGCGTTATGTCTCAGCTCCAGGACATTTTATATGACTGTGTTTTTATTCATACCTTAGCATAAAATTCTGTTTACGAAACTTTTTAGTGACTTCCGTAGAGTTTGTAATATATAGTTACAACTAAGCCAAGTCTCCTTTCAGTTACTGCATTTTAGCAATCAAATGAGTAATTGAATCAGGTAAAGCACAGATGGAAGCCTAGTACTATCTCTTTCTGTGCCCTGAATCATCGCTGTCAATTAGTTTGTTTATACATCAGCATTTTAAAGAAAATTTTTATTAGAATGGCTAAGAATAAGAAAAATAAAGTTTTATTATTTTACCTTCATTGATTCCTTCTCTATTCCTTTTGCTTTATGTACATCTAAGCTTCCAACCTTTGTCATTTCCCTTCTCTCTAAAGAACTTACTTTTAATATTTCTTGAAAGGCAATTCTGTTGGCAGCAAAAACTTCCAAATTTTGTTTGAGAAAGTATTTCTCCTTCTTCTTTGAAGTATCATTCCCAGGGTACAGAATTCCAAGTGTTGTTTTTCCCCCAGTGATTTAATATTTCTCCACTCTCTTCTTGCTTGCATGGTGCTTGAGGAGGACGTGGATGTAATTCTTTGTTTCTATGTTTAGAGGTTAGGTGCTTTTTCTTTTGGCTCCTGTCAAGGTTTTTTCCTTTATCTGTGAGTTTCTACGCATTGAATATAATATGCTTAGGTATAGCTTCTTTTTTGTTTCGCTTTTTAAGATCGAGTGTAGATTTCTTGGATAAATGCATTAATGCTTGTTTCTTCCCATTAAATATCCAAATTTTCATGAATGCTGCAAGTGTGGGACATGGTTTCTCTCATTTCTTTTTCTTTGGAGTGGTTCAGGCCATGAGGTTCTCAGTGCAACACAAGGCTGACTTAGAACTTTAGAAACTGCCCTTACTCATAAGTAGTTTTCCTGCTGATAACATGGACATGATTTTATTGGTGAGTAACTGAATCAGGTAAAGCACAGGAGACGGAAGCCTCGTACTGCTCCACATGCTCACGTGGTTTCCCTGCTGGGAGTGCAGCCTCAGCTATGAGGAGGTGGCCATCCGGCAGGTGCACACGATCACTGGGGAGTAGGGCTGTGGAGCAGACCCCAGCTCAGAGGAGGGCTCTGGGTGGAAGAGTGTGGGGACAGTCGTGTTGCAGGACACACTATGCAGCAGCCATCCACCTGGAAAGTCCCTGCAGGTACCAAGAGCACTCCGATTCCCATGTGGGGCCAGAGTGCACGCGGACTCTTTGTAATTGAAGAGCAGCAGGTGCTGCTTTGGGAATTATCTTCCCACCTGGGTGCCTCCTGACAGATCTTCCAGCAAAGACAGCAGAGTTGCTTTTCTGGCAGCACAGCAGCGCCTGCTTCCTTTAAAGCAGAAACTGGGGAGAGGGGGGCAGGGAGAACAGCAACCTCCCGCAAGACTCACTGGCAGCCTTACAGCTTCTTGTTGCTTCACAGCCCAGAGCACCTCTTCATCAGAGAGTCTGAGAAATTGGACATTGGAAAATGCAGACAGCTGACTTGTTGCTTCCTTTGGAAATTCAGAGAAGCTGATCTTCCCGTGGCTTAAAAGGTCCAGTGCATGGGGCTCCTCCTGATGGTGAAGGAAATCCCAGAGAAATTCCATAGCAGGCTTTCCAAGGAAAAGAGAAATCTGGTTGACTTCCCCCCTCACTCAGTACTTCATCAAAGGCAGTCAGGAGTCTGCAGGGTGCTTGTTAGCTTTAGCGCCCCTAAGTTCAGCCTGGGCTGTGTCAGCAATGAGATGGTGCAGTCAGCAAACTGTGTACCTTGAACGCTGTCAGTGCAATACACTTGGCAACCTGATCTGTAATATAAATATAGATTTCATCACCATTTCTTCTACTATGAAAAGCATCTCCTAAATGACATCAGGAAAAACAATCGAGTCCTCTAAATTTGCAAAAGTTGCGAAAGACTGCTATGTCAGTGTGACTTTAGTTTGTGACTTTAGTAACTCTAGTCACTGACCCGATCCTGCCTCAGCAGCAGCATCTTTGACCAGCATACCTGTCGCCGACTGCCCTGAGATGTGGGCAAGCTCCTTGGATGCCAGCAGCTGTCTTCAAAGACAGGGCCGTTCCTTCCCAGTCAGCAAAATACATCACTCTCAGCTTGCTCCATACAGGCCGTGAGCGTCATTAAGCTAAGAGACTGGCAGTAGCGTGCCGGCTCTCTACATCAAATGCTGCAGGGAACAACTGGCAAACTTGTCCACTGGAACCGTGGGGTGTGGAATTTGCCCTCATCCCACATCTGGCTCAATGTGGGCACGCTGCTGATACTCCCTTGCCCACCCTACCCTCCCAGCCAGCTTAGGCATAGCTTTCTTTTAAAAACCCCTTTTTATTAGTACATATTTGTCTTACATATTGATCATATTCATTGCAGGGATTTTGTATCCGTACATAATACATCTTAATTCTTATCTTTCCCCATTCTCTTCCCTCCCTTTGCAGCATTTGACATTTCTCCTGCTTGTTATTCTCAGAGCTTCCTAAATCTGTGTGTTGGTACCTGACATTATTTTGGAGAAATCGAAGTCATGATTGTGTCAAATGTTTCTTCTTTTTCTCTTTCTTCTGGTCTTCTCATAATGTGAATGTTACATTTTTGTAGTTGTTCCAAAGTCCTCAGATACGCTGACCCCCCCAACTCTTTTTTCTCTTTGCTTTTTAATACTGGCGATTCTTCGTGGTATCCTCAAGCTTGAAGACCTCCCCAGCCATAAAAGGCATTCTATATTTTCATTAGTGGTTTTAACAGCTAGCATTTCTGATTCTTCCTTTAGAATTTCCATTTTGACTTATATGGCTCGTCCATTCTTGCATGCTGTCTATTTGATTTGTTAGAGTCCTTAGCACATTGATTGTTGATGGTAGTTTAAATTTCGGATTCCTGGTCTGGTAATTCCAATGTCCCTACTATATCTGATATTTGCTTTCTCTATCTATTCAAACTAGGCATTGAACCCAGGGATGGTCTACCAGTGTTCTACATCCCTAGCCCCTTGTACATTTTATTTTGAGGCAGTGTCTTGCTAAGTTGTCCAGGCTGGCCCTGAGCTTGTGATCTTTCTACCTTAGCCTATAGGGCTGTGCCACTGTGCCCAAATGTTTTGTGATGCATTTCTGATAGGCACTGTCAGGGTTTTGGCCTAGCCCCAGTCTCCTAAATGAGTGGTTGCTGAATGGCTTAAATAAAAGAGACGGGTGGTATGATTTTAGGGCTCCAGGGGGATAAAAATCCTCTGACTGAATTTGAGATTCTCTGGGGGTTGAGACAAAGCACTTCTCCAGGCAGTCCATATTGATTTGGTTTTCAAGCGAAGGAGGGGGATACTGAGGCAAGTACAGGGACTGAGCAGAACCTTAGGAATCAGTTCAAAGACTTCTCATTTTCCAGTTACAGGACTGCTTGCCTCTAAGGTTAGCAGCTTTATTGCTCTAGAATAGGGGGTGTCAGCGGCCCATGTCCTTGACCGCCTCAGCTGTGGTCATCTGGACCTCAGAGAACTATGCATATGCTCTTTTCCACACAGTCACAGGTCCCTGTGTCCAGCAACTTAACCTTGTGCAGCCTGGCCTCCAACAAGGTAGACCTGGGATACTGAGTGAAAGGGACTAAAATAAACAAGCAGCACTTCAGTAATATGGTGGCAATGGCAAAGGACTGAATTTTAGGAGGCTCCCTAAATTGAGATAAGGAGCCTAACACATCCTGAACATAGAATGGCTTGCAGGTTTGCCAAATCACAGTGAGGAAGAAGAATTTTTTTTTTTTTTTTTTGGTACTGGGGATCGAACTTGCGACCTCACGCTTGCCAGACAGGTGCTTATGCTGCTGAACTAAGTCCCCAGCCGGAAGAAGAATTCTTTGGGTTGTTTCAGTAAGAGGCTTGAGAAAGGTTATTGGGAAGGAGATTCAAAAGTATTCATTTAAAGAAATAGAGTGTGTGTCTCACTGGTGCCTAAAGTGCTGGCTGTGCCTGCCCTGGGTGTGCCTGCCTGCCAGATACAAGATTGACATTAAGGTTTTGCTTTCCCTGGGTTTCCTGTCTCTGAATCTATTTCCTAGGCTTGGGTTAAGTAAGTCCTCTCACAGACTTATAACCAAAAGGAGTCAGGAGAGGGAAAGAGAGAAGAACTGTAGACTGCTAGCTGGGATATTTGTTTACTATTTCTCTTTATTACAAAACCAAGTTTGCAATCTGTCTCTTACTCTTTATATTTGGAGGGGAAAAAATCAACTTTTTAAAATCTTCTATCTTAAGTCAATCCCAAGTTTATAAAATATACATTTTGAGAACAGATATTGAATGACCCAAAATCACTTAAAATGAATGGTGTGCCTCTAAGTTTTCCACTGTGTACTTTTGGGAAAATATAAAGACAGAAAGCAAAGAAGAAAAGTAGAGAAAGATGGGATTCTATTTGGGTCTCAGAGGCTGGGCATCATTGGGGTCCTGCTGTGTGTCCAGTCCTCTACCCACAACTGACATCATGCAGCCTTCTTTGGTCATGAATGCACTGACCAAACAGAAAGGCAGCAAAGGAAGAGTACATAACATCTAGGCTTTATTAAAGCATATACCCCAGCGATCTTTCTAACTGGGGACTGGTAACATAGACTCACAGAGCATTCAGAACTCAGAGCATTCAGAAAGGCTGGAGACTTGCTCAGTGACTACAAATCACAGGGCACTTAAGACAGGGAGATACACTCCAGGCCAAAATTACCCTAAGAATACCAGGATGGAGAGAGGGAGCGAGCCAGCATTAGGGCAGCAACCTGAGAGGCTGGAGAGGAAGAGGCTGCCCATAGCAGCACTGGACAGGCTGCCCCAGGACCTGGGGAGGGCACAGTAGACAGCAGAGGGGGATGCAAGGAGCCCTTTCCATGGGGCCGCGGGCCTCTCCTACCAGCAGGAAAACGCTCTGGAGAGGTCACATCTCTCTCCGCCCCCCAGCACATGGGGTGCCCTAGGAACTGTCCCAGAGCCAGAAGGAAACTTCCTGAGTTCCCCAGCTCCCTTCCTCTCCCTGGTACCTACTATCAGAAGTTAAAGATGTGAGTTTTCTAACATATGACAGTGTCAGAGTGGGAGGGAGGAACAAGAAGGGGTTGGGGGCTTTCTCAGGGGAGTGAGGAGGAAAAAAACTGGGTTTCTTCTTGGTTTGAGTTCATAGACTTTACCCTATCCTGAGGGTGATGTCAGGTATCACCTGAATGACCTCTTGAATCTCAAGGGTTGATGAAATTTTCCTAGCTCCCCAAAAAGTGGAGCCATGGCATCAGATGGACCGAGCTTATGCTTTTGGGGTTTTTGTTTGTTTGTAGATGGATTCTTGCCCTGTCATTCAGATTGGCCTTGAACTCACTAAGTGAAACAGCTAGCTTTGAATTCATGGTGATCCTCCTGCCTCAGCCTCCTGCCTCCTGAGTGCTAAAATTATAAGGGTGTACCATTATGCCTGACTCACTCTTTGGAATGAGAGAGAGAGAGAGAGAGAGAGAAAGAGCAAAAACGAAGTTCAGATGATTTAGAGGAGCATTTACTTACTTATTTATTGAGATAGAGTGTTGTTATATAGTTCATGCTGGCCTTGAACTTACTATGTAGCCCAGGCTGGCCTTGAACTTGTGAGGGTGCTCTTGCCTCAGCCTCCCAAGTGCTGGGAGGATGTCCTTTCACTTAAGTTTAGGACCCAAACGTGTGTGGTATAAGGAGACTATTTCCCTAAGTTTTGCCCAAAAGGCTGGTCCTCTTCACAGGGTCTCAGGAAGGGGCTTCCCATGACAGTGGCATGAGAAACTGCTCAGGACATGGGTTGGGTCTATCCGTATGTGTATCCCTGGAGAGCAAATCTGAGTTCCTTTGCCCTGAGGGAGTACCTTGGGAGGCTGCTACCCATCACAGAGAATACCTCTTATTATCTATGCATTTGGGCATCTCTAACTGCCGAAAAGGAAGAAAACCCAAGGCTGCAGACATCTATAGACAGGGAGAGAGCAAAAGGAGAAACACAAGAGGTAAACTGTGCTTCAGAGGCAAGGGGCTGGGGGAAATGGGAAGCAGAAGCGGAAAGCCGTGCGCAGCACTCTCCGTGGCCATCCCTGTGGTCCTGACACCTCTTTCACTTCCAGGCTGGCTCAGGAGAGGAGTAGGCGTCACAGGCAGGGTTTGGAAGGCTCCCTAAGTCAAGATAAGGACCCCAGCTCACCCTGAGCACAGAAAGGGCACGCAGGTTCACTGACTCTTGTTGCAGAAAAAGAATTTAGAGGATGTGGAGTAACAGACTCAGTAGGCGTGTGCTAGGCAGAGATTCAAAGGCACACACTCAGAGAGACAGAGTGTGAGTTCAAGAGAGGGTGGCGTGTTTTTTCCAGAGTGGGAAACATTTATGCTTCTGTCAAGTAGGTGGAAAGCCCAAGAAAAGGTACACTAACCGCCCAGAAGCGCAAGATAGAAGTCCCATTAAAAAAATATTAGTACATGTTTACACTACATAACAATTATATTCATGGAGAAAATTGGCAAATGTACATAAAATCCAATTCATTTTTCCCCTTCTCCTCTCAGCCTCTTTTTTAAAATTAAAAGTTTTTTGGCCAGGGTAAGATTCATTTATTTTTTTATGAGTCTTTATCAAGCTAATTATTATAAATGAAAATTAACCACCAGATTAACAGACCACAAAATATAAAACACCTAAGACAATTAAATTAAGACATGCTTTTAGATATACTGTTCATACAGGATTACAATAACTTGGGTTTCTTGTATATAGAAACCATGCAATATTTAAGTCTGTGTGTCTGATTTACTGCTCAACATTATTGTCTGACATTAGGATACTTACTTCTTTTTTTTTAAATTTTATTTAAAAAGAAAACAAAACAAAACAAACAAAATAGAAAAAAGGGTAGCAACAATACAAAATTCCAAGAAAAAAAGTAAAGAACAAAAAATACTAAGAAATCATTACTTGATAACATATGTACTGTCATCTTGGACAGTATGCTTGGATAGTTGCTCAAGTTACAAAGTTAAAACATACAAAGTACACATTCAGGCAATGAGACTGTTTACAGTTCTGCTCCATGATATAACAAAAACAGTAATATGGTCATTCATCTTACACACTTAAACATACATGCAGTTATATCCTTTAGAGTACTTTCTTTTCCTCTCTTTTTTACAGCAGCAATTGCACATTTTGGGTTTTATTACTCCTACATTGTTATTACTTTTTACACTAGAGATACAATGCAATATTTATGAATATGGCTCTTATTTATTTCACTAATGAGGATAGTTTCAAGTTGTCTCCATTTACCTATGAAGGCCTCAATATCATCCTTCTTCATAGCTCAGTAATATTCCATTGTATAAAAATACCACATCTTTTCATCCACTCTGCAGTTGGTGGGCATCTTTGTTGTTTCCAAGATTTAGCTATTACAAATTGTGCTGCTATGAACATGGGTGCACATATATCACTGTGATATGAACTTTTCAGATCTTCTTGGAAAATACCCAGGAGGGGAATAGCTGGGTTGAATGGAGCTTCCAATCCTAGTCTTCTGAGAATTTTCCATACTGATTTCCATAGTGGTTGCACCAGTCTACACTCCCACCAACAGTGGAGCAGTGCTCCTTTTCCCCCACAGCCTTACCAACATTTGTTATCAGTTGATTTCTTGATGGCAGCTATTCTTTCAGGAGTGAGATGAAATCTCACTCTTATTTTAATTGCATTTCTCAAATGACCAGTGATGGTGAACATTTCTTCATGTATTTATTTGCCATTTGTATATCTTTATCTGAGAACTGCGTGTTCATCTCAGATGCCCATTTTTGGAGAGGGTCTTTGAATTTGGGTGGCTTGATGTTTTTCAATTCTTTATATGTTCTTGATATAAGTCCTTTGTCTGAAGGGTTGCTGGCTAAAATTCTTTCCCATTCTATGGGTTTTCTTTTCACTTTGCTGGTGATCTCCGTTGAAGTGCAGAAACTTTTCAATAATATGAGATCCCAGTTGTTGATTCTCTGAAGCATTTCCCACGCAGTTTGCATTTTGTTCATGAATTCTCTGCCTACCCCTATGTCTCCAAGACTTCTACCTACCCTATCTTCCAGTAGATTTAGTGTTTCTGTTTTAATGTTTAGGTCTTTGATCCATTTAGACTTTAGTTTTGTGCATGGTGATAAGCATGGATCTAGTTTCAGTCTTCTGCATGTGGAGAGCCACTTTTTCCAACACCATTTGTTAAAGAGGCTATCCTTCTTCCAGTAAACATGTTTAGCCCCTTTGTCAAATATCAGGTGGCTGAGTGTCTTTGTACTTATACTTGCATCTTCTAATCTATTCCATTGGTCCTCAGGTCTATTTCTTTGCCAGTACCATGCTGACTTTATCACTATGGCTTGGTAGTACAGTTTCAAGTCAGGAATTGAGATGCCTCCTGCCTTTCCTTTATTGCCCAGAATTGCCTTTGCTATTCTAGGTTTCTTCTGTTTCCAAATGAATTTTAGGAGTGTTTTCTCTAGATCTGTGAGGTATGTCGATGGTATTTTGATTGGGATTGCATTAAATGTGTATAATAGTTTTGGGAGTATGGCCATTTTCACAATGTTGGTTCTTCCTAGCCAAGAGCAAGGAATATCCTTCCATTTTCTAATATCCTCTTCAATCTCCTTTTTTTAGTGTAGTATAATTTTCAGCGTATAGGTCTTTTACATTCTTGGTTAGGTTGATTCCTAAGTATTTCATTTTTTTAGATGTTATTGTGAAGGGCAATATTTCCATAATTTCTCTCTTGGTGAGTTTCTTGTTTGTGTACAAGAATGCTATTGATTTTTGCGCATTGACTTTGTAGCCAGCTACACTGCTGAATTTGTTTATTACCTCTAGCAGTTTGTTAATGGAGTTTTTTGGGTCTTTTATATAGCGTATCATGTCATCTGCAAATAGTGATAATTTAACTTCTTCCTTTCCTATCTTTATTCCTTTTATTTCTCTCTCTTGTCTGATTGCCCTGGCTAGTGTTTCCAGAACTATATTGAAAAGGAGTGGTGATAGTGGACATCCTTGTCTTGTTCCTGGTTTTAAAGTGAAAGCTTTTAGCTTTTGTCCATTAGTACAATATTGGCTGTTGGTTTGTCTTAGATGACCTTTAAAACGTTGAGGTAGACACTGTGTATTCTGAGTTTCTGAAGGGTTTTTATCATGAACATGTGTTGGACTTTATCGAAAGCTTTTTCTGCATCTATTAAGATGACCATGTAGTTTCCATTTTTGGCTCTGTTGATATGGTGTATCACATTTATTGATTTGTGTATGTTAAACCATCCCTGCATCCCTGGGATGAACCCCACTTGGTCATGATGTATAATCTTCTTGATGATTTGCTGCATTCTATTTGCCAGTATTTTATTGAGAATCTTTGCATCAATGTTCATTAGTGAGATTGGCCTATAGTTCTCCTTTTTGGTTGGGTCTTTCTCTGGTTTTGGTATGAGAGTTATGCTTTCCTCCAGGAATGATTTAGGGAGGATTGCTTTCTTTTCAATTTCAATTTCATTCATTTGCAATACTCAGAGTTTAAGGAGTATTGGCATCAAATCTTCTCTAAATTTATTGTAGAATTCAGCTGTGAATCCATCAGGACCTGGGCTTTTCTTTGTTGGTAAGGTTTTTTTTTAATACATTTTCAATTTCAATAGCTGATATTGGATTATTCAAAATTGCTATATCTTCTTGGTTGAGTTTTGGTAGTTCATATATTTCTAGAAATCTGTCCATTTCCTCTGGGTTTTTCTCTCTATGTGAGTATAGATTCTTAAAGTAGGTGTTCATGATTTTTTGAATTTCCATGGGATCTGTAGTAATTTCCCCCTTTTCGGTCCTTATTGCGTGAATTTGGGTTTTTTCTTTCTTTTGCTTTATAAGGTAAGCTAGAGGTTTGTCAATTTTGTTTATTCTCTCAAAAAACCAGCTTTTTGATTCATTAATTCTTTGTATTGCTTTTTAGTTTTGATTGCATTGATTTCCGCTCTGATCTTTACTATTTCCTCTCTTCTATGAGCTTTGAGTTTAACTTGCTCTTCTTTTTCTAGTAGTTTGAGATGAAGCATCAGGTTATTTATTTGTGCTCATTCTATTTTCTTGGTATGACTATTTATTGCTATATATTTCCCTCTTAAGATCACTTTCATTACATCCCACAGATTGCAATAAGTTGTTTCCGCATTTTCATTAAATTTTAGGTATTGCTTTATTTCTTCCTTAATTTCATCGGTAGCCCACTGGTTGTTCAAAAGGTTGTTATTTAATTTCCATGTACGCATGCAGGTTTTGCAATTTCTTTTGCCATTAATTTCCAATTTCAGTGCACTATGGTCAGATAGTATGTATGGGATAATTTCAATACCCTTGCACTTACTTAAGAATGTTTTATGGGATAATATATGGTCTATTTTGGAGATTATCCCATGTGCAGCTGAGAAAAATGGGTATTCTGTTGTGGTTGGGTGGAACACTCTGTAAACATCTACTAAGTCCAGTTGCTCGCAGGTATGATTCAGTTCTATTACTTCTTTGCTGACTTTTTGTCTAGTTTATCAATCTCTTTGTGACAATGGGCTGTTAAGGTCCCCTGTAATAATTGTGTTCTTGTGTATTTGGTTTTTCATGTCCTTTAGTATCTGTGTTATATAGTTGGGTGCTCCTGTGTTTGGTGCACATATATTTATAATTGTTAGTTCTTTCTCTTGAATTTTTCCTCTTACAAGTATATAGTGACCTTCTTTGTCTCTTTTAATTATTTTAGGTTTGAAGTTCACATTGTCTGCAAATAGAATTGTTACCCCTGCTTTTTTCTGGGTTCCTGTTGCATGGAATACTGTTTTCCATCCTTTGACTTTTAATCTATGAGTTTCCTTTTGGGTCAGATGTGTTTCTTGTATACAGCATATTGTGGGATCATGTTTCTTGATCCATTCTGTCAACCTATTTCTTTTGATAGTTGAATTGAGGTCATTTACATTTATGGATATCACTGATATATACTGGCTCAAGTTTGCCATGTTATGTTCCAATAGTTTGCTTTCTGCTTTTCCCCTTTATTTACTTTCTTGTCCTATCTGGTGGTTTCTTTCTGCAGCTCTGGGGATTGTGGTCCTTTTTATCTCTGTCTAGTATGTCTTTCAACACTCTTTCTAGGCTTGGTTTGGTGTACATAAATTTCTTCAGTTGTTCTTTGTCATGGAAGTATCTTATTTCTCCATTAAATTTGAATGAAAGTTTTGCTGGGTACATCAGTCTGGGTTGAAAGTTGCTTTCTTTCAGGGCTTGAAATATCTCATTCCAATCACGTCTTGACTTGAGGGTTTGTGCTGAAAAGTCTGCTGTGATTCTAATGGGCTTTCCTTGATAGGTGACTTGTGTTTTTTCCCTAACAGCTTTTAGTATTCTGTTTTTATGTTGTATGTCGAGATCTTAACTATTATGTGTCTGGGTGTAGATTTATTTTGGTTGTGACTGTTTGGCATTCTGTATGCCTCATTTATCTGCATATCAGATTTTTTCCCCATGTTTGGGAAGTTTTCTCCTATTATTTCTGTGAATATTTTATATATGTCATTTGTATTGACTCCATTGTCTTCACTAATGCCTATTAATCTTATATTGTTGCTCTTGGCATCATCTTGAAGCTTCTGGATTGTCATTTCATGCTGCTTTGCTATTTTTAAAAGTTCTATCCTTTCATGATCACTAACTGCAATCATGTTCTCAAGGTCCAAAATCCTATCCTCAGCTTCATTTAAATGGTTTTGCATGCTTTGGATTGAATTTTTTGTTTCTCGGATGTCTCTTTCAGTTTGTTTCATGAATTCTGCTGTTTTCTACATTGTTCATTCAAGGTTTCAATCAGTTTCCCATGTTCCTGTACTTTTTTCTCTATTTCTTCTTTAGCTGTGCTCAGCAACTCCTTTACTAAGGTTGTTACTTCTGTCTTTACCTGGGAGAGTACTTCTAATTTGATTTCCTCTATGGCCTTGCAGAGTTGTTTTTTTATTTCATTTGCTATATCTTCAGAGATTCCTGGTGTGTTACCTTGGAGTCCTCTATTTCAATGTCTCCTGTACTTGCACCTATTGGACTGGATGTTTGAGACTGCATTCTGCCTTTTGCTTTTGCCATTTTCATCTTTCAGGTTAGTGTTTGGTTCTTCAGACCCATTAGTGTGAACTGTTGGTAGTGTGTATCTTGGTGTCCTACTGTAAGGTTGATGTTTGTCCAGTTGCTGGGTCCCACAATGAATAGGTGGGCCAGTCACCTGGCTCCCTGGTGCAGAGCCTGCTGGTTGAGTCCTGTATTCTTCCTGGGTTGACAAGCCTAGTAGTATTGATGTAGGTTCCTGATAGTACTTTATCTTCGGGTTATTCCAGGTCATCGAATCTCCCTGTTTATAGTGTTTGTGTTGGCTGAGACCCTACTGTGTCCCTATTGTGTGCCTGTGTATCTCATAAGCCCTTTTGATATTCTTCAAGTTGGGGGAGTCCTTCTCGGCATACTCCTTACTCTGCCTAATGTTTTCTGTGTATAGGAAGGGGTCACCCTCACTCTTGTCAGACTTACCAAGGACTTACAGTTAGTTGGAGGGAGCTTTACTACTGGCCCTATTTAGCCACTGTACACCTCTATTTTAGGGGAATACTCACCACACTCACTGGAGCCAGCTTAGATCTTGTTACTGTGAGCAGTCACTTAGTCTCCCTTCAAGGTAGCACAGATGTAGTCCAAGGTTCCTCTGGGAGCAGAGTTCCAAGTTTGCCTCATGCACACTGGGATTCCACCACTGCTGCTGCCTGGGTGCATGCAGTCAGGGCCCAGGGTGGGTTCCCAGCCAGCTGGCTGCTTGGGGTTTGTCAAGCAGTCCGGTCTAGGATAGTTATTTCTGCTTTTTTTCTGTATTTCCATTGCATGGAATATTGTTATCCACCCTTTGATTACTTAATCTGTGAATTTCTTTTTGAATTAAATGTTTATGGCATACTGTATATCATTTGGTTTTATTTTTTGATCTGTTCTGTGAATCTGTGTTTTGGGGGGATTGAGATGATTCACATTGATAATTATTACTTAGAATTATTGACTTATTCCAGTCATTGTATTATTTTCATGTTCGCATATAGCCTAGGCTGGTCTTGAACTCCTGGCAATCCTCCTGCCTCAGCCTCCCAAGTACTAGATTACAGGTATACATCAGCATGCCCAATTATTTTCTCTTATTTTTAAGGTATGTTTGAGCAATTGTTCTTTGAAGGCATCATTATCTTTTAGTTCTGAAATATTTTCCTCACACTGGTCACTTCTGTTTCACATACTTTCAATATAATTTTTAGTCTCCTGGATTTCCATTTGAAACCTTCATATGGACTCTGATTCCTTGATAAACTTGTCATTCGTGTTTGATATCATTTTGCTGAATTCAGCTAGCTTTTTATCAGCATTTTCTGAAAGCCTCTGTGTTACTTGGTTTAATAGTTCTATTATCTGTTAGTTACACATCTGTGATCCTGCTGAGTACCTCTGATCATTTTTTCAACCTCCTCTTTTAGAGTAATTTGGGTGTGTGGCTCTTGGCTACTCTGCTTCTTGGTGGTCCCTGGATTGATCTTGGAGTAGTTGGAAGTTTGGGGAGGCATTTTGTCTTCTCACATTTCTATTGTTTTGTTTTATTTTGTGTTAAGGTTGTGATGCTTATCATGTAAAGGTTTTATTGCTAGTACAGCGCTCTCTTTAGTTGCTTTTCAGTGATGCACTTTTGGCCTGGCTAATTATAGTCTTTGCCTGTCTCAAGATCTGATCACTGTGGTTAGTTTGGGGGAGAAAGATGCTGTGTAATTAGACCAAGGTCTCCAGCAATTTAGTATTGGTAATGTCCCAAAGGTAACCTGAGTGTTGGCTTTCAGAAAAATCATGACAATTATGCCACCCTGGCAATATAAAGCAAATCATCTACAGTATTACCATCAAAGAAAAATTGGATATCAACATAACCTCAGAACCAATTATGTACCACCTTTAACCCTAAAGAAGAAATCCATAATTATGTTCTAAGCATTAAGACAAGCCAAATATTACAGATAATACATTCTAGATGTGACAGTTATGTCTTTCCCAATGGAGAAGAGAATTTGACAGCAATCATGCAAAGTTAACAAAAGACTAACAAAGCATTATGGTTATACCATTGAAGATGTAGCATTTTAGAATGGGAGAGAATACATCATGAAAACCCTGAAACCTTAAACTCTGTAAGAAAAGGAGGCGAGATAAGTGGAATAAAGAGTCTAATTGGAGAGTAGAAGGATGTTCATGGAATTAAGTAGAAGAGAAAAACTGACTAGAAATAGAAGACAAACCAAAAAAAGGAGAGAAAAAAGAGTAAAAATGAGAGAAAAATTAAAGGAAGAAAAATTGAAAGAGAAGAGAAAAAAATGAAGAAAAAGTGAGAAAATAGAGATAAGAAGCCAAGCAGAATGACAAAGGAAATCCCCCAGTCCACATAAACTGGTGAAGAAGAAAAGAGAAAAAGAATAAAGGAACTAGAAAACAGAATTTAAAAACAAAACAAGGATGGAGTTTCAAAGATGGCGGACCTAGAGGTCGCAGGATATGGAGCCTCTCTGAGAGAGACAGCTCAAATGCCAGAATAGAACACCCTAGAGAGATCCAAACAGAGGGAGATGGACTCTCTCAACCCAGGAAGAAACTGAAGGTAAAGAAACTGCTCAAATATGAGGTTCTGGGGCTACCATTAGATAAGCTAAGATTGGCAAGCACTGCATTCTCGCCGAGCCACCTGAATTCATGCCCAAGATCCACTTGAGCAACCGAACCTGCACCAAAGCGACTGGCTTGAGCAGCCGGAGCATGGAGCTGAACAGCCCTGCCCACGGCTCACCCACAACCGGCCCTGCACGCGACCCACCCAGAGGCACTGTGAATTTGCGCTGCAGCCGCACTGAGATCAGAGGTTGGGAAGCCCAGTAGTTCTCGGGGACCAGCATCAACACACAGTGAGTGATGGGAATGGGACCCTCACTCGGGAAAGGGGCAACCAACTAGAACACATATTGGAGTTGGGCAGAAAAGTCCTAGCTCTGTAAGGAAGCAGCTTCAGCTGGTTGCTCACATCGCAGAGTGGATTAGAGGGATCTGCTTGGACTGGGCTGGGACCCACTGGGTCATCACAAATCAATTGGTTTCCTGAGGGCAGCACACACTGATGCAGCGAAGGCCCACGAAGGTCAACTGGCCCGGAGGGGAGGAGCCAGCGCATACTACCCTTGCTTGCACCTCACTCTCTGATAGCGGACAGCAGAGGACAGAAGCCCTTAGCCTACGTGCTTCAGAAGAACCCTAACCAACAAGAAAAGGGGCTGGGAATTACACTATACACTTATATGGAAGGAACCAAAAACATGACTAGAGGGAGAAATAAGAAAAAGCCCCCAGCCCCCAACCCTGAGAATATTGATCCAGGAGAGGTAAATATAAAAGAGATTGAGGGCAGCAAACATGCAACATCAAACACAGCATCAGTGGACATAAAGAGATATCTTCAGGACCTTGTAAACAAGATCAAAACTGAAATATTAATTCAAGTTAAACAAGAGATAAGTAGATTAATAAAAGAAAGGCTGGGCATCTCTCAAGAAGACACAGACAGAAGAATGGAGGAACACAAAAGGAGAGAAACGTTCAATGAAGAATATTAAAAAACCCTAGAATTCATGAAGCAGATTCAAAGATATTACCAGCAAACTAAAGACTCCATAGAAAGTTGGCAAAACTGCTTGAAAGACACCAAAGACAGACTATCAAAAATTGAACACAGGCTTGCAGTGTGTGATCATGAAAGGGAAGATCTCTTAAAAATAACAAGGGAACAGGCAGTAACAATTGGAAGGCTAGAGGATGACAAGAGGATCTATAACTTAAGAATAAAGCATGTGAATGAAGAAGCAGGAGTCAAAACAGAAGAATTGCAAAGCCTATTCACAGAAATTATTAACGAAAACTTCCCAAGCATAGAAAAAGGAAATGATATGCAGATGTATGAAGCATACAGAACTCCAGCCACCTACAACCAAAACAGAGCTACACACAAACACATAATAATCAAGATCCCAGAAATTCAAAATAAGAACAGAATATTAAAAGCCATCAGAGAAAAGAAACAGATCACCTATAAAGGAAAACCCATCAAAATCACGGCAGATTTTTCAACACAGACCATCAAGTCAAGAAGAGCTTGGAGTGGAATAATTCAAGCCCTGAAGGAGAACAATCTCCAGCCCAGATTGATGTATCCTGCAAAACTCTCTCTAGAAATTAATAGAGAAACAAGATGCTTCCATGACAAGAGGAACTGGGGGAATTTGTGACCACCAATCCAACCCTACAAAAAATAATAAAGGACATTATAGAGAGAGAGAAAAAGAATACGAGCATTTCAGGAACAATGGCAGACAGGCCTCAGTGAATTGGGCAGACAGTGGAGCAGAAGAGAAAAATATACTACCAATGGCAGAAAAATAGAATAACAGAAATGAGGCAGAGAAGGTTGGCTATAATCTCTAGTATAGAGGGCCTCAAAATAGTAACAGAGAGAAACACAGGCAGAGTAGATCAGGAGATAGGGTCCATTGAGATGCTCTATATAGGGAGGCAATGGGACCCAAAATAAGCAGGGCACCCTATGGGAGTGAAAGGGGAAGAATTGTCTAAAAAAGAGGAAGGCAGAGGATATTGTTAATGGGGTAACAAGATTTAAAATCTACATTATGCTCATCACTCTGCTTAGATGGATTACGTGCTGTTCCAGTTTGTCTACTTATGCTAGACTTGAGGACATGGTCAGCTATCCCAAAAATAAGAGGACATAATATGGTAATCATTCTTAATTTCCTATCAACTTAATCTGAAGCCCTGTATAACTTATACTGCCTTATTATGACTGATTTTATTTGAATCTGGTTTGCTAGATTGCTGTTTTGTATTTGACTTTATTCAAGTCTGTTATGATTGATAGCATCAAGTCTAAGAGTATAGGCAACTACCCTGAAGATGACAAGATTCTAAGATACCCACTCTGGTTTGATTATTACTTGCTTTTGAAGTCTTATAATGTCCCCAATGCTTTGTTTTTATTAGTGTTGTTATATACTGCTAAGACATCATGGTAACCATTGTAGATCACTTTGTATTGTGGTTTTATATGACTTTTTGCTTCATGCTTTTCTAGGAATTGTTTTGTTTTGCCTTGCTTTGTTTTGTTTTCCCCTCTAATACAGAAAGGATAGATATACATGTAGAGACTCATGCATGCATAGAACTTATAAACAGTTTATAAGAACCAATTATATAATGCATGATGAAATGAGCAACTACTTTAAGAAAAAGCGACACTACAGTACCCAGTGCTGATTCTGTAGCATCATGACGTGAAATCCAGCAATACTATCATTCTTTGCTCAAAGTGATTTTAGCTTGTTTTTTTTTGTTTAAGTTCAACACACATGAAGGTATGGACAGCTGTTCTGAAGAGAATGAGAGACACTATGACAGCCATTCTTGGCTTCCCTATTATCTGGTCTTGAAGATGTGAAATGCCCTCCTCGTCCTGTTCAGATAAGTTCCATACTATGTCGTTTCATGTGAATTCCCTGTATGTGACAATATGGACAACTATTTGGAAGAAAACAAGAGTCAATATGATAGAAAGTGAATATCTCCGATTGTCTAGCTTTGAAATTTATGTCTCTTACATTGCTTTCTTGTGACCCGCTTTGTTCTGTTTTGTTGTGTTTAATTTTACCCTTTTGATATAATAGCATGTATGTTTGAGTGTGTAAGATGGATAACCATATTGCTGTTTTTGTCAGGTCGTGGAGCAGAACTGTTAACAGTGTCACTGTTTGAATGTCTACTTTGCATGTTTTAATTTTTAAATTTGAACAACTATTTCCAAGATGTCAGTATGTAATTTGTCAAGTAATGATTTCTTAGTGGTTTTCTCTTTCTTTCTTTCTTTCTTTCTTTCTTTCTTTCTTTCTGTCTTTCTTTTTTCTTTCTTTTTTTTTTTTTGGTTCTTTTCCTTTTTTCCCTGGAATTCTGTAATGTTGCTACCCTTTATTTTGTTTTGTTTTGTTTGTTTTTTTTTCTCTTAAAATAAAATTAAAAACAAAACAAAACACATGAACAAATGAAAACTCCAAAGTAGAAGAAAACTAAACAAACAAAATCAAAAATTAAAAAAATTGAAAGAAATTTATCTGAGATTTTGAAGGGGTGGTTTTCTCCTGGGTTCTACAATTTTGTTCCAGTCTCTAAGTCAGATGGTATAGGACTTTCAAATGCTACAGGGGAAATACCATAACTCCCAACATGCTAGATATCATTTATGCCAAGTTCATGTCCCCCAAAATCGAAGAATGAATTCTAAGGAGCAGCAGAGATGAAGAGCAGGAGATATCTACTGAGGGAGAGAGATACATCTCCTAAGAGATAGGAAGAGTTCCAAGTGGGTTGACCGTGAGCTCGCTCCACAGAGGAAGCTTTGCAGAGCAAAATCACAACATGGGTATAATGTGTGACAGAAGTATGATATACCAGTAAGATTGTAAGTAGAGCCGCTTAGGTAATACTGATCTAATGGGGAAGCAGATCACATAACAAGTGCACATGGAAAGAACAAAGAGGTTTCTGGAAGGGATGGGTCTGGAGGTCTTAGTCACCCACTGAATTGACTGATCTACCCAGACGTTATTGGACCAGGTGTTACCACTTATGTTATCCCTTGGGGAGGCATGAAGGCCTGGTCACTGCATCATTATCTGGACTCCAGGACTCCAACAGATGCACTGCTAGCCAGAGTTGTACTGTGTTTTCACCTTTTGTGTTGATCCTCTCCAGGGCACAGCCTCGCTGCCTGCCCTTAATATTTCTACCTAGCTTAGCTATCTGTAACAAAGCCCAGTTGTTTCCTTATGAAGCACTCCTGTGGGAGCAGTGTCTGTTCTCATCAGCCAGGTACCGCACTGCCCTATTGCTTCCTCAAGCCTTCTGGAGTCCCCAGTTTTCCCTTTGTCTCTGAGACTGGGTTTCCCTTCCCCACAAGCCACAAGCTGGGAGCCTGGGAGAAAGTGCAGATCGTCCTTCCCTTCTCTACGCTGTAGGAAAATCGCTTTGATTTCTCTGTAGGTTTTAATTTCCTGTCAGATCTTTCCCAGTTCTCAGGGGTGTACTTCTCTCTCTTTTTAGTTCCCCAAGTTGCTAAATAGCAACTGTATCTAGGTCCCAGAACTCAGGCTGAGTTCTTTACCGCTTGCCATTTCCTGGAAGAATATTTCTGTTTTTAGATGAACAATTGAAGCATTCTTTAAATTGTTCAACTTGTTCCTTTATTGTAGGATCAGAGACCTGCTCTTTATTTTCTCAACTAAGTAAATTTATGGACTTTTAGTATCCCTGAAGAATTTTGGCTGTAATGGGTCTGGAAGAACAGTACCCTAAATTTAAGCAAGGGAATGCTGACATGGGTCACCTTGAGTAACTTTGACTGGGTTTTGGAGGTTGTAGTTTTAATAAAGGTTCTATTTTTAGTTATAATTTTCTTGTCTTCTTTTCACCTTTTATCCCTTTCATCCTACAGCGTGGGCAGTACAGCTTGGGCAGGGAGGCCCCGTGATTTGACATTTGAGTGAGCCTGTCTGTCCAGGCTGGGAACTTTGAAAGCCTTCTTGGCCCCTCCCTCCCACCCTTCTAGGTGGGACAGGTTGGCTAGAGTGGGCTGGAGCTGGGTGATAACCTTCACACACACAGGGGGGGCTCTGGTAACATGTCCACAGGGTAGATGCTAGCAAATACTTTCTGGTATTGAAGAAAACACACGAGTAAAGGAGAACAGAGTGCTCTGGGGTATTTCAGAACAGCTCCTTTTCCCCTTCTCAGCTGAGAATACAAAGGGACTTTTCAGTGGCACTGGCTGTGAGAGCCTCTGCCCCCAGGACAGGTTCCTGGAGAGCCTAACTCAGCCATGAGCTCCCGCTGAGTGGCAGGCTCCTCAGTTTTAGCTCAGCATTCTGTCCCTGGCTCCCTGTGAGGTGTTGGTTCAGGTTCAGGGCATTGCAATTGTCTCTACTCAACTGGCTGCCTTTCTAGCTGGGGCAGTGTCTTACCCCATGACCTGACTTCTAAGTATCCCTTACACAAGAAGTTAGACGTTAGGAGACCTGGAGACAGACACCCAGAGGCTACTTGAAAAGGAAAAAAGATGTGATGTTTTCCTCTTTTTCCTTTTTTTTCTTAATCATTAGCTTGCGGTTTCCAGCTATAGCTCAAGAGAATGTAACCTCCTCTGAGTCAAGAGAATGTAACCTCCTCTGAGCCTGCTGATAAGGTAGGGCTGTATTTCACCTGGGGAGTAAACAGGAAAGTCCTTCCCTCTGACTAAGTCAAAAACAGCCCCTTTTCTTCTTGTAAAAGAACAGTGGCCTGTAAGAAAGGAGATGGCATTCCTGGAAGACCCAGTTAATCACATAAATGCAGCCTGAGTCTGACTCTGTATAACTGCCATCTCAGTGCTCACCCACCTTCACACTTGGAGGTGTCTTCTCTTCTATCCTTCTGAAATCTAGCACTTTCCAGTATACTCTACTGTACTCTGCACAGCAGCCTCGGTGTCTTGTCTGAATTCTTTTGTCAAAGACACAAGGAGCCAAGGAAAGAAGTTCCTCAGGCTGTTGGGACCTGGCTTCCCAGTGACAGGTCTGAGAAGACTTCACATGTATGCATGTATCGAGCTTTTTATTTGTCAGGACAGAGCTGTGGCTTCCACATGTGTTAAACACCACACAGGTAAGTGCCAATCCCCTGAATTAGAATTCCTCCTTCTACCCTCGCTTCCATTCTGTCCATCTGTCTCTGTCTCTCTCTCCTTCACCTTTTGACACTTGCTCCAGGAGAGTCTGCAGAGCTGCCCATTTGAGTAAACTGATGAGCACTGTGGTCTAGGCACTCTGCTTCGAACATTCCTGCACCCCAAGCCTATCCCAATTCTAAGCACGACTTGTGGGCCCTGTTTCCTCCTTCGCCTCCCACAAGGTTGTCTGTGGCCAGCTCAGAGGACTTGCAAGGCTGCTTTTTCAGCATGCAGATTTTCCCAAATGGGTTAACTGGGAATGTCATGAATTGGTTGTTAAACTTTCATTTGTCAAATCAGGGAGAACTGCAACCCCAGGTTGGCTATGGAGGAGAGTATGGCAAAACTCAACAAAAGCACTCTGTGAGAATCAGTTGGCTATAGGAAATTACAACAAGGTGTATGCATATTTTGTTCTTTTATGTAAATTATACTACACCTATTTCTGTTAGTTTATAATAATCAGGTGTGTGTATACATACATCTGGGGGAGCCAGGTATTACATATTTAATATCTTCCTGTTTTTAAGACAAGTAATATGGTGGCAAAGACATCACAAAGGTGCATAGACACTTTCTTGCATCTGATTATGAGAAATGGTTCACAGTAAATAATCCCAAAGGGAAGACTCTTTCTTTGGTCTTTGTTTACAGAACAGGCAATTTCCATAAATCAAACCTGTGATTGTGAGTCACAAACATAACCTGAATTCACTTGGGCCACCTCAGCCTCAGAGTCACAAGTGCGTTTTAGTGACATTTCACTGAACTTGGCCTCCCGTGACGTTTCAGACCTTCCACTCCCCCCTTGGTGTTTCTGGGGATTCCCAGACTGTTTCACCTGTCCTGTGGCTCCACAAGCCTCCTGAGGGTTCCCCTTGTGTTCAGGGATGCACAACACCCCGAGGAGCTCTTTCCTGGGGATTCTTGTCCTCAGCACCTCGGTGTCACCCACCCTTTCTGCCTAAGGTCTTTCTCACGTACCTGAACAGTGCCAACCACTGGCATGTCCTGATGTCACTTCTTCAGCAGGGCCACCCACCCCCAGTGTCTTTTGGCACATCCTGTGCTCTCCCCCATGGCTCACATGGCAATGTGGCTTTTTAATATGAACTCAGTTTTGTGTGTTAGAGGCTGGGGAATACAGACCCTAGACAGGCCATGTGTGAGTACTGGGCTGTTGACTCTCAGGGCAGACAGACTGGGTCTCATAAGAGAATCGCCAGCAAGCTGGGGGAGAGCAAAGGTTTTTAAGGAGGAACTGGTTGCCAGGTGTTGGAGCAGGTTGTCAGGGATTGGTCTGAGAGGCTGCTGTCTTGAGGCACCTGGAGGAGAGGTAGTATGACTTCCCTCCCCAGGAAGTGGTGGAGATATATTATAGACAGCTAAGTTAGGCAGAAATAGTATAGATAGACAGGGATTGAGCCAGGAGAAAGGTAAAACACATCTCAACTACGGCGAGAGGCACATCTGTTGGAGACCAGGCCTAAAGATAAAGACAAGCTGAAAAGTCCTGTATACTTCCTCCAAAGACAAACACCAAGCCTAATGAAGCCTAGACAGACATTCGCCACCCCAGCAGGTGACAAAGACACACAGACCCATCATTTCTTAGAAAAAGCCGTTGTTCTTCCCAGGTACCCTGGCTACATGACTTGTTTCCCCATTGGATCACTATTCCCTAGTTAATCATAGCTGCAATCCACACTGTACCCAGTGGGTATTGTTCTATAGAATTTCCCTGTAAAGTGGGGTCGTCTGCAACCCATTTGGGCCCCCTCCTGCCTCTTAGGAGCTATATCTCTCCCTCTCATTAAATACCTTCCTACTCTTAACCTCTGTTCTTTCTTGAATTTATTCCTTGATTTTTAGAGAACACAAACTCAGAGTATCAGACATCTAACAGGATGAGAGCTATCATATTTCCCTACATCGTATTTGGAGGTTCTTAGTCCTATAACATATATACTCTGACTTCCTGGCATCTAATGCATTGCCTGACATGAGAAGGAGATGTTTGCTATTTTGGCCACACCGATGGTCACATTCTTCACTGTGACCAGGAGCTCTGCCTGAGACCTCCCTGCTGCGGTTCCTTGCACATGTTCTCCTGGAGGGGATGCGTGCCTGCTCAAGCACCTCGCTACCTGCAGAAGAGTGACAAA
>PVJX010022813.1:0-29443 GCA_004027295.1 Dolichotis patagonum
AGTTATTGTATCTTGCTGAAGATGAGTTTTTCTTCTGTCAGGCTTTTAAAAAAGTCTCTTAATGTTTTTCTTCTATTACTTTTATAATTTGTTGGCTACCTGGCTGTTTGTAATAGTTACAAACTGGGAGCAAAGTAAATGCTATTGATAAAATCATGGTGCATTTGTGCAAAGGGATCCTTAGCACAAATAACCAGAGTTATAGGAAATGAGGTGGAAAGAGCTCCAAGATATACTAAATGGAAAAAGCAAATCATGGAATAAAATATGATGATTATTAATGTAAAAAGAAGTCTGTGTAAGTTACCAATGCACAGAGAATTCCTACAAGAGGTACATACCAATGCACATTGAATGGTGCTTATTTCTGGAAGGAGAATTACACTGTGGCTTTTACTCTGAATACTTGGTACTATTTGATTCAAGAAGATAGTGTTAGGGTAAAGCATGAAAAAGAGAAAAATGCGGGGCGGGGACATGCTGCAGGAATCACATTCGCCCTTTTCAGTCATCAGACTTGGTGGATCTGCTGCCAGGCTGCAGACCTGGGCCACTAGAGGAGAGGGCAGCTCTGGCCCCACTGCTGCTAGAACCCTGGAACTGTGGGTCCCCTGAGGGTGGGCATCAGCGAGGACCTATCACCAGCTGGATGACAAGACGGATCTGGATTCCCATCTTGACTCCACTTCCCCAACGGTCTGTTTATAGAAGAGGGACAATGCTTAGCTTGTTGGGTGTAGGCAGGATACATATGAATTACTTCCTTGTGGAGTGCTTGGCTACTTTGTCTGATTTGGGATCATAAAATGGAGACGGCTAAGGTTCTTTAGGATTATAGTATGTTATAGGCCTTTGGAGCAGAGAAATGTTGGAGTGTTTTGTGGTCATTTTCTTCAGGCATGGAAAGAACATTTACAATGGTAGTTTTCGCTCTGTGGCCTGCTAGATTAGATTAATTATTTGCTATGGATTAAAATGGATTTTAATTATAGGCTCAAATAAGATCCTGGTGTGAGTCATCCAAGTTAATGTTGAGGCTTTATTTTTTTCTAATGATTCTGATAGAAAGAGGGGGAAGCTATTCCTGAAACATGAAAAAAAGCATAAATAGCCACAGCTGGTTTAATTACAACTAGGAAGAGATCAGAGGAAGGAAAAAAGATGAGGTATATGATTCCATGATATGCTAATTAGAAAATTTCATATATGTTGGTTTGCAAAATAGTACTGAATCCATATCAGGTATTTTTGCAAAGACTTTAAAAGGGAAATTTGCACCATTTTACTTTCTCTGAAGATAGTAACTTTCCAAGCTGCACTGGGCAGGGTGAAAACATGATTCTCTGCAATCACAGTGACTGAAGGGAAAATGCTGATTAAGGCTCCACGGGAAGGAAACATGTGCAGAATTGTAATAGGAAGGTGCCAGAGATTCAACCCATGGGTCACTGACTTTGGTGACTATCAGGTGACAGGGCTGTGGTGCAGAGAAGAGTTACCTTGTCACATTCTACAGTATTTGCTTATTCCTCCAGTTTAATCCTCAATATTGTTTTCTACTGGAGTTGTTGGCAGTTCCTCATTCTAATTAAGATTTTAAGCTGTGTGGATGCATAAATTAGACACATTGTCATCAGTTCACCCTACAAACTCAGCATAATACTTTCATAATGAATGCTGGTTGAATTGGATTTTCAAATATCTGGTCACATTGATTTCTTCCAAACTTGTGGTTTAAATATTTGGGAGAAGTATAGGCAGAAATGTGGTGTGGTCTCTGGTGGAAACTGACCCTTCATTAGATCTCATAAGTGATGTTTAACACTTGGCAGAATTACTTGCAAGTATCCCTTGTTAGGAACCATAGTTGGAGAGTGGTGGCCAGGCCAGCCTGAGTTATAGAAACTCCAAAGGGAGAGGAATCAAATGATTTGGAAAACATTTCAGAGGTATCTGACTTTAATTTTGAGCATCTCTTGGTATCAGTAAGTCTTTCTAACTCCAGGCCCGCATGATGCATCTTAACCTTCCTTAACCCACTTTCTCATGGGAGAGATGGGTTTAGTCACTGTACTACTCTGTGCAGAAGAACCATTTAAGCTCCTCACAGTGCAGCACTTTGTAAGGCTCAGGCCTCCTCATTTATTGGTCTGTTTTTCCCATTAACTGGTGAGCTGCAGAGTTAGAGCCATCCATGCAGATTACGGTTTGAAGTCTGGTCATCAGTAGGAGCCTGATTAATTTCTTTAGCTGTGATATTAGTCCAGAGGCAGAGTGTTTCAGTTTGGTGGAAAACTGCCTCCTTCATTTGGACAAATTGATGGTGGCTGAACAGAAGGCTTTTCTTCTGGCCGAAGATTAATGGAAATTTCATTTCAGATGCTCCCACGAAAGGCCTAAGCCTTGCTGGGCTCATGTAAGGAGTGAAAAGATCAGGTTTCTTCTTTTCTAACTGTTCTTAACGGTTTTTTCAGGACCTCGGATTTCTCCTGCTCTCAGCTAGCAAGGAGAGCTGGTGACAAGGTACTGGCTTTGAATTGGGGGAAGGGACTGAAGGCTGCTCCCATTCCTTCCCCGTCAATGCATTAATAAGCAGCTCAGAAAATAACTTGCCAACTCAGATTTCCTCTCCCTGCAGTAAATAACATTTCACAGTGTTTTGGAGGTGCTCACAACCGCAGTGCATTATTTGTGACTGGTCTCTATTTCCCTTCCCAGATCCATTTCCTCTGTCTTTTCCTAAGCCCAACTCAAAATGTATTCTGCTTGCCTGAGAATATTTTTTCTAAAGGAGAAATCAAACCTTTGTCCTGTGTTTCAGCTCTGAAATGCTTGTGCTTGATGTAGCCTTTGGGACTGATTTCATTGAAAAGTGGGGACAACACAATGAAAACGACCTTCACTCCAGTGTTTTAAACTGAAAGTTACCTAATTGCTAAATTATCTTCTACTATTAAGTAGCTACTTAAATGCCGATCTGAGCAAATTTCAGTCACCTGTTACTTGTGCTGAACTCAGAAGTATTAAGAGGGATGAATATTACTTCAGTCAAACATAAATCTTGAAATATGACTTGAGATCAAAGTATAGTAATCACAATTTTAATTTAGTAAACAATTATGAATAAGACACTAATTACCTTTGTGCTTTATCTCAACAACAATATGAAGAGGAAAATGCTACTATCATTAATTTTTTAGTTGAAATGGTCCTAGATTACAGAGTTTAATAATCCAAGGTTCCCTGACCAGGAAACAAAGAAAATAGAGCTTAACCCAGCTACAGATGAATACAGTAAGCAACTAAGTTATGTTTCTAGGTGGGTTGTATGGTGGAATCACATTCTGGTTGCTTGTTAATTGGTTGATACTAGTTTCTGGCATACTATTTTCTTAACAGAGGTGATTGGCAACACAATCATCTTTCTTGTTTTAACATTGTTTTTATTGAGATTCTAGAATCTTAGAAAATACATGTATTTTCTAATACATGTATTAGAAAATGATTTTTGTTAGCAGAAAAGAACTTTGTTCACTTCTTGAAACAATAGGCATTTAAGATTGACCTCAAAGAATGGGCAGAGTTTGGACTAAGTAAAAAGAGTGGTGATAGCAGATTGAAATATTTGCTGTCCTGGTGTGTAGTTGACCTCATCCTTCTTGATATGATCTTTGAAGACACAAAATCACTTTCTTTTTCAAGGACTGGAGAGCATTTTTCATTTAAAAATGGATTTACTGTTATTTTTGTGTGTATCCCTTTCCATTGCTGTGTTTTTATGCAGTATGAGGTGGACATTGACTAGGTTTGGCTTTTTAGCATTTGAACACTCTCCTATTTAGAAGCTCTCTTTCATTATGTAGGTCTTTGTGAGAAACAAAGCCAACAGACATAAAAGAAAGCGACAATATTCTGTTTCCATGCTCCTTGATGCTTGGGTAAACTGGACATGGCCAGGCAGACCTTCCAAGAAAGTCCATGGGAATCTCCAGCAGTAGTGCTGTAGGAGAGGCCAACACTGGAGGCTGCTTAGACATCTACTGCAGGCTTGACCAGGGTCTGGGCAGCCAGGGTTCCTTGCTTTGCCTGTGTCCTAAGAGTGTTTTCCAGACATCACAGAACCTTTGTGATCTCCTGCTACCCAGTCCTTCATAATATATTATATTAGTCTAAAGAAGTGGAACCGATAAGAAGCACACACGTTTGTTGTTTTCTTATTATAAGAGAATGATTCAGTTGACTGTGAAAGCTGAAAGCTTCTACCTGCAAGGTGAAAACAGAGCATACCCAGTGGCATCGTCCATAGTAGAGGGATGATAGTGTAGGGGCCACTCAAGGGCAGAAGATCAATGTTCTAGACAAGGCAGACAAAATTTTCTCTTCTGTATTTGTTCTCTTTTGTTCTGGTCCAGCCCCAGAAACCTGGATGATGCCTAGACTAACTGCTCACTGTCAAATGCTGATACCATCCAGTGACACACCCAGAAATATTGTTTAGTTTAAATATATGGGCACCCCATGATCCAATCAAGCTGAAACATAAAAATTCACCCTCATGGATTTATTGCCACCAAATAAGCCACAATTGGTTTCTAATACATGCAGTTCCCTTTAAGAAATGCACCGGATTTTAAATATACAATAGAATTAGAAAAATGAATATTAATTATGTTACAGCAACTTATGAGACAGAAAAATCATCTATAATCACATATCTGAATAAAATTATTAACATGACAGTTCTTAAAAATTTCTTTAACTGGTACACGTTTCCATAAGTATTTTCACGTCTCATCCAGGTTTAAGTAGACGCCCAGTGTGAATATAGCTCTTCCAAGGACTGTGATTGCCCATGAGGTCCTGAGGACTCTGAGGGAAATGGATTCCATCACGAAGAGCCAGGACCACATGTGCTCCCGCTCCCACAGCCCCATTTAGCTTTTCGTTCCGCTAAATTGTTCCTGTCTGAATTAAACGATGTAGATGTGAAGCCAGCTCTGCCCAGCATGGCAAGATAAGGACGTGTGTGGCAGAGTCCTTGCTTTCCAAGGTCTTGCGGTCAAGTTGGTTGTCATCAGACCACTAGGGAGCATTTTATGAGAGCAGCGGCATGAGAACCAGGAAAGTTTGGGATGGTGAAGTCTGTGTGTCACCTAGTTCTCAGGATGGTTTTCTTGGACATGGTAACACTTCAGATTTGTTCAGAAGAACAGGCAGGATTGGCCAAATGAAAATAAATAGGGAAAGCAATTTGAGGGGCGATGTGAGCTAGGTGGGGTGGCAGAACTGGACTGCCACCATGGTGGGTGCCTTTCCTGGCTGGTGGAGCTGTGTAATAATGAGAAATTGTATTGACAGTTCTCAGACTTACAGCCTTCTCAACCCTTTATGCTTGTAAAAATTATTGAGCATATCAATAATTTTCTGTTTACATGGAGAATTTCTGTTCATATTTACTGGATTAGAAATTGAAAGATTAATATTTTTACAAAACATATTTTCCAAAGTAAAATTTATGGTGGTGGTGTGGAAAATCTTTTTAAAAACATTTTTTATTTTTAATTTTTTTTTTCTTAGTACTGGGGATCAAACTTACCACCTAGCGCTTGCCAGGCAGGTGCTTGTGCTGCTGAGCTGAACCCCTGGCCTGAAAATCTTAATTGAAAACAGATGGATTCTCTTCTCCATGGCTGCATTTAATCTACTGTTGGAATACTGGGAAGTTATTCCCAAAGAACACAATTCACTTTTTTTCTCAATTGGGCATTTGTGAGTTGGCAGGGAAGGTGCGCAGGGAGTGGGGCAGATTTTCTCAATGGGTTAAAAGTCTGCTGCAAGTACTAGTGTCTTACAGGATTGGAGTGATGACCTTACTGTCCCTGGACCCCACATGCACACAGACTGTCCCCCAGCCTGCCTGGCTTTCTGGTGCTCTGAAAATCTCTGAGTGAGACCCAGAGAGGGAAGATATCTTCAGAAGAGGTGCAGGCAGTGGGGAGGAGGCACAAAAAGAGCCCTCTTCCTGGGCCACAAATGCAGCCGCCTAGAAGAGACAATTAACCAGGAACAATGCTCACACTGATTACACCTCCTCACCCTTGTGTTTTCTGCCAGCTCACTGAAACTTTCCGTTTCAGAAAACCTATAATTTATGGAATTCCTTTGAAGACGCCCCTGTGAATAATGCATATGTCTGTCTCCTGTCCATCAAATGATTTTGTCATTCCAAGTGGGTCTGACCAGCATGAATAGTTGGAATCCACTCCTGCTGGACTTGAAGGAGGGTTGCCCCTCTGTTCATAATTACCTGATGGAAAGAGCTTTGCCCTGGGTCCACAAAAGGCTTTGGCTTGACACACTGCCTTACCTTAACCACACGCCACAGTGCAGACTAAAATAATGGTGTCTTTTGAAGTGATGGGAATTATATTCATTTTCGCACAAGATACGTAGATTCAGTCGAACATATTCATTTTTCAAAGGCCATTGAGACGCAAGGAGCACACACCTGATCTTTAGGTGGGTGGTGCTGTTAGGGCCAAATGAGTGAGTTCAGGCCAATTAGCAGGTTGTGCCCGGGACTGACCTCCCATGGGTCCCGGGGCCATCCCACTGTTGCCACCAAGGATCACGCTGCTAGAACCTTGGCCTCTAACCCTTGTCCTAATTTAGGGAGGTGAAGCTTAAAAGTGGAGCTATTTTTACCTTTGGGCACAATGACAGCCAGCGCCACAGGGAGAAGGAGAGTGCTGGGCAGCAGAGCAGTGCAGGCTGTGAGCTCTGCCTTTGTTTTCTGTCCCAGTGCCTGGGCCACAGAGAGTGCAGACGGCCCCTCTGTGCCCCCCTCCCCCACACTCCTGCCCAGGCGCAGCCCACAAGAGCCTCGTCCAAATGGTGCAAGGTGCTTCTGTGACCCCCCTGCCATCTGCCCTGGTATCCACTCTACGAACCCCTGGGGACAAAGTCATGAGAAATAACGAGGTCGGGCACAGTTCTTGCTTAGTAGGGAATGGCTGGCTCCAAACTGGCACTCTGTCGTCTGCTTGTGTTCCCTGAAAACAAGGGCTGGCTTTAAAACAATCAACCTTGAAATCCAGAGATCAACAATGCCAGCCTCAACCAGCCTGCCCCTGCCCCCCTGCCTTACGGAGTAGCCACTGAGCAAGACGACAGTGACGACAGGTAAGGAGGGACAGGCTGATTGAGGCTGGCATTTTTGATCTCTACTTTGGAAGGCTAATTATTTTTTACGTAGGTCTTATTTTTGGGGAAAGAGGGAGACCAAAGCAGTCTGCATCCATTGGGAGCGTGGGAAGTTGGGGGCCTGTTGCCTCCTACCAGGCTGGCTTCCGGGACTGCGTTTTTGCAGAGTGGGTTGAAGCGCAGAGAGGGCAGGCAGGGACCAGGGGGCGGGGGAGATGGAGCAGAGAGTGTCAGGTGTTTCGTTCTACTTTTGAATTTTCCAGAAGCATCCAGTGAGGCCACAGGGGGAAGACAAAACAAGGAGCACAATAGACAAGGTCGAAGCTGACAGTACCAATAATCAGGTGGTTTTGAAAATGCAAACATAGTGATCAGAACTCAGATTTAGTGGATGGGCTGGGCCGCTAGCTGGGAGCCGAGGAAGAAGACGTCACCAGTGTGGGACCCTGGGTGAGCCGTGCTGTGGAGTCCGGTGGACCATATTCTGTGGAGGCTGGACTCACCTTCTCCTCACCCAGGCAGAAGAAGGTCCAGGCCAGGCCTTTCACTTGCACTGGATTTTAGTACACTTTCTTTTCCTTTCCTCAGTTGTCAAATGAGAGACCAAATATTTCTTAGATCTCGCCGCTCTCGTGAGGATCCAATATGCCATATAAGTAACCTGCCTTATTATAACCACTAAAATGCTGTTAAATAAATAAATCCTTTTTGAAAATGAGCAAAACGGTGATCAGAGGCAGGATGGGAGGGCTTGTAGTAGAGAGCCACTCAGGTCCTGGCTGTTCTGGTGGGTTCTTGAAAATGCTACCAGCTCCATGGCCCATGTTCCAGTCCGGTTCTGGTCCACTATTTTGATGCCTCCACTGTGGAGTTTTGGCCTCCACTTTCTCCTCTGATAGATCCCTGTAACTCTGTGACATTTTTCAAGTTTCTTTTCTCTAAGTGGATATTGTTTCCTAAGCTTGTAATTGACGTGATGGAGAAATTCAGGCATTTATCTCTTATGATCTAGTCAGAAGCATCACGATTTACTTTAGCGAGGGAAATTCACTCAGTCTCTCAGGTTCTGAAGCAGAGTAACCCCGATTTTTCATCGTCTTTGAAGTAATCACTCTCTGGGGACCTTTTCTTCCTTGGCAGGAAATGGAGAGCAGTCATTCAGGAGATCTTCCTGCCTTCTGGTCTGGGGTTTTCTTTAAGTGTGGAACTATTAAAAAAATTTAAAAAAAGAAGAAGAAGAAGAGAGAAAAACGTTGAAGATGTTTTGTACCAACATTGCCTTGCTTTGCAGATGGAGCAGTGTTATTCACCTTTGCTTTTCAAAGGAAGGGTGATGGTTTAAGCATGTTAGCTGAAAGACATGGTGAGGAAGGGACAGCATCTTTGTGACAGCCTCTGTAGCTGTCCTGTCCAAATGCTGGATGTAGGACATTGGACACTGCTAAATTATTCCATTTGACCAGAGCAACAGACAGCAGATTCCACATTGTTCCTTGGTTCCTACAGTGGTGAGTCGGCTGCAAATGAGTGACGTCTCGCTAGAGTTCTGGCTTCCCATGTGGTCAACTCTGGAGGAAAGAGGATGCCAGTAGGTGACAATCTGATTGCTGGGTGCTGAGGTCACCGTATCAAGTCTGAATGCCGGTTCTTTTGAACAACTGGGGTAAAAGTACCAGTGTGAAGTAATAAACAAAGGAAAGCTGATGGGTCGGCAGGATTGTTAGTTTATTCTCTTCATCTGAAGCTTTGAGCTCCGATGGTTGATGAAGCACCTTCTCTTTCATTTTCCAAAAGTGTTTTCTGGAAGAAATGTCAAACGATCCTAGCTGAAGGGGAATGTGAAGACAGGCCCTGGGTAACAGGCAAAGCTCTACAGCCTCCTGGTCCATTGGATGTGCCAACCCATGCTGGGAGGGGACCTTGATGTTGCTATGAGACAGGCAAGGCAGGAAGTTTCTTGTGACACCAGTTAGCCCTGTGCATGCAGTGGTCTGTCTTTTTTCTCTTTTCTTTCTTTTTTTTTAACTATTAGTCTGAGATGACATGAGAAGGGACTCTGGGGCATGGGAAGAGGAGATAATTACCAGGTTTGAGTGGAAAGGGGACCTCTTCTATCTATCAAACTAATAGACACTGGGTCTGACATGCACAGTGGGGCTATGCGGTCCACGTTCCAGGAAGATGCGAAGAGCCAGACATGGAGGCTAAGCTGCGTGCAGAATTAGAGCACGCTGGGGTTCCTGGAATTGGTGTGTGGGTGTGACCCTACTGCACAGTGGAAGTCAGAATAATCAAATCTTTAAACTGTGTCCAATTTTTCTTAAGACAAGATTGCCCAGGGCAAAACCCTACCAGTTTCTAGAGCGAGCAGCCCAGTGCGTATGGAGGATCCTTGTCACTAGGAAGGGAGGGGAGACACTGAGCCTGTCACTGGTTCTGCCTGAGTAGGCTGGGGCTGTGTCAGTGTGAGAAAGGAGAAATGAGCCTATTAGCTTTGAGAAGTCGGACATACCTGTTCCTACTAAGCTACCTTACAAATGGAGTCAAATACTGAGTGGAGGAGAAGTTTGGCATTTGGAAGAGAGGCTGATTCTTCTAGTGGATAATTGAATTAATTACCTATTTTATTTTACCCCTTGAGTGTGGCTAGGGATTTGTGTGTAAATACCTAAGGTTTGGCTTTTCTAGATAATATTCCTGAAGTGCAACTAGGATGATGATTATGTAAGATCCTTTAAGCTCAAGGGCTTCGTGCACAAATTGGATCCTTTAATGGACATACAATGTGAATATTGCTCTAGTTAGCTTGTGTAGCTTTTCCAACTCATGTATTCCTAACTAGATACTTTCCCCATTATGTTAGAATCATGCACACATAAAATACTCTTCCATACGGATCACATTTCACTTTTGTTTTAAGAAAACGAAAAATATTTTGTTAGAAAGATTAGAAAACAAACTATATTAAAAGAAAAATAAATTAATATAAAGATTCAAGATTTATATCATGATAAATTGCATCTCTGAAAAATTTGTTTCTTGGTAAGATTTTAGCTTTTTGTACTGGTTTCTGTTTTCTCTGATTTTATTTTGTGACACTGTACTTTTTGATTATCATTTCATGGTGCATGATTTTACTGTTTATTTTCAGTGTTTGTTACTTAACTTAGGTGCCCCTTTGGTACATAATGTCATTATGCCATTCTCCTTTTGAAATCCTTTTAAAAAATCATTTTCTTCTTTTAAAAAGTGAGAAATCAATTTATACATGTGACATATGAAGTAAAATAAAAGCCCCTTGATTTATTTTCCTCATCTGTTTCTCCTTGTTTTATTGACATTCATGAGTGGATTTTCATCTTTTCTTTAATGAATTCTCATGCTCCTGTACAACTAACTTTTAAAATTTTATCACCTTTAGAAAGTCATCTCTATTGTTCAAAAACTTTAATGGCTCCCTATTAGTTAACTCATTAACTGTAAACTATCCTCCTTTAAAAGCCTTCTTTAAAAACCAAGCTGTCTTTTAAATAACAATGAATGGGTATGTGAGTCACCTATTACTCTCACAGCAGTCAGGCCGGTCTCTTGACTCTCCCATAAACATACATAGTTCAGCACTTTCACCCATGTTGTTTTTCCTTTCGGAACACACAGGACAAAGAATTTTCTGTAGGAACCAAGGAACAATGTGGAATCTGCTGTTCGCTCTATCCTCAACCTGTCTTGAAGTCTCTGTTCATAGACTGTTTCTCAACACGAAGATGCTCAGGAAACTCTTGTCTTTCTGATCTTTTCTTCTCCATTTCAATGTGATTTCCTTAAGCAGCCACAAAGCCTGCACCAGTCATCATCATTCCTAGCATCATCGTTATGCCTAGCAATGCATGCATATGTTGCTAATGCAGCGGTAAACTGTTTATATCTCTTCCTTGTGCCTAAATCCCAGTGTTGGGTATTGACTGTATTTGTTTCTTATTATGAACCAACAAATACTGAATTATATCAGCCACCCTAAGCCAGTGTTCCTGTTCAACTGCATTTGCTCTTCGGTTCTCTGCTAAGATAGGGAGATCAGAAGCGTGGGTTATGTCAGGTATGTTAATGATCATTAAAGTGTCATAGGCTTAACGCAACCACATTCATGATCAATTCTAAGTGAGACAGGAACAAGAAGAATTTAACCAGTTACCTTAAGTTCAATGTTAGTTTCCATTTCTTGGCTTTTATGATATGTATTACTGTATGAAAATTGGCTTTTTAAAAAATATAGAGAGCTAGGTTGACTTTGGTATTTACTTATAAACTCCATGGGTCTATATTGTACCCCTAACTTTAGGTCTTGTGGTAATGAGGCTCACTCTCACACCAGAGAAGCCTTGAGGACCATATGCCAAGGCTTCATTATCTTATTCCACTTCTAATTTTAGTAGAGAAGTTTAGCCTCATTATTAATTAAAAGGGCTTTTTTTGGACTGACCTGGAAACTTAATAGTTATTTCTCATAATGTCCATAGAAACTGTTTCAACTTCCAGGTAACTAACAGCTATATCCCCTGGGTTTAGGTTATAGAACCCTATTTCTGAATCAGAATTGCTTGACTGACCTCTTTTACTTGAGAAATGAATATAAATATTTGTTTTATATTTTTTACAAGTATAAATTCCTAAACACATTGTTTATAGATGGCTACTGAAATAGTTTTGATTCTTTAAGAATAAAATTCATTGTTTGTTAAGTGAATGAAAATGGAAATATGGAAATTGATAATTGTTCTCTTTACTATTAAAATAGATGAAGACTTCACCTTCTCACACACAAGTTCATGGATTCCAAGAGCCTGTAAGTCCCACCCATTATATAATTTCTGTTCTTTTATCTTTCTTTTGACTCAGTGGAATGGATGGGTTCTTTACTTCTTTCATGCTAAATCAAGATTATTATCACTGGATTTTACTTTCTTGCTAGAAGGTCCATATCTTACAAATAAAAACAATGATTGGCATAATAAACAAATAATATCCTGATGTAGTCCAGGAATTCCAACTACACTTCTTCCAACTGACCCAGGCTCTAAGCTATCTAAACATACCCCAAATATGTTTAAAGGTAGAAAATCAAGTGAAACCTTTTAAAAAATGTATTTTTTAAAGGTAGATGCTCCATTTTTCCTTTGTGAACTAATGGATTTCACTAAAGCCCATGTCAATTCAATGCGTGTTTATTCCTCCTCACTTAAGCTACTTGATTAATGATCATGTTGTTTTTCTGTTACAATGAGCCAAGGTGGCATGTGAAGCTAAGACATGCTTGTCTCAAGTTTATCGTTACCATTCTTTCAGACGGAGTGAGTGAGCACGCTAGGGTGACACATCGTAAAGCCTAAAAGGACACTTTGGAGAGCCTTGGCTGTGCAACTTTTCCTTTCTTTCCTTAATCCACGCAATACGTGTTACTTACATTCATCTTAGTGAGTAGATGCTGATTCTTTTTCTTCTTCTCCCACTTCTTACTCACCTCCTTCCCTCAATCTCTAGATCCCTTTTCTCCTTTTTCATTATTATTATTATTATTTTTTAGTTTGTGACATATAACGATTATATTCATTGTGGATAGTTGGTACCTGTACATGAAACATCTTAAATCTGTTTCCACCCCTTCCTCTTCCCTCCCTCCCTCCACCCTTGGTCTCTTGGTCTCCTCATTTATAGAAAATTTTACATCGTATTTCCTTTTTTACTCCTTTATTTTTCTTTTATTTGTGCTCTGGGTTACTCAAATGAGAGAAACCATGTTGTATATAAGCTTGTATGTCTGATTCATTTTACCTAACATGTTTTCAAAGTATGTCCATTTTCCTACAGATGTCTCCAATTTATCCTTCTTTATAGCCCAGTAGTTTTCTATTATGTGTAGATACCACATTTTCTTTATCCATTTGTCTGTTGATGGACATATAGGCTGCTAAGGTTTAGCTGTTATGAATTGTGCTACTATAAACATTGAGATGGATGTTGGTCTGTAATATGATGTCTTTAGCACTTTAGGGAAGATACATAGAAAGGGAATAGCTAGTTCAAATGGAATTTCTGTTTTTGGTGTTTTTGAGAAATCTCCATATTGATTTCCATCATGGTTATATAGCTTCTGTTTCCACCAACTGTATGAAAGAGTTCTTCTTCTTCTTTTTTTTTTTTTTTTTACCACAGCCATGCTAGCATTCATTATTATTTGGTTTTTTGATATAGTAATTGCCATTTTTTCTAGTGCAAGATGAAATCTTAGTGTTGTTTTAATTTGCATTTCTCTGGTAGCCAGAGTTGTTGAATCTTTTTTCACATATTTATTGACCATTTGTACTTCTTCAGAAGTGTCTGTTCATTTTCCTTGCCCAGTTTTTGACTGGGTCTTTTATTTGGGGGAGGGGATAATTTTTTGAATTCTTTATATATTCTAGATATTAGTCCTCTGTCTGAAGGAGAGCTGGCAAACTTTTTTCCATCATGTAGGTTATCTCTTCACTCAATTGATTGGTTCCTTTGCATTGCTGAAAATTTTAATTGTTATAATCTAATTTGTTGATTCTTGCTCTTATTTCTAGTGCTGCTGGACTTCTAGAAGTCTTTGCCTATGCTTATGTCCTCAAAAGTCTGACCTATTTTATCTTCTAGTAGATTAAGTGCTTCTGTTTTAATGTTTAGATCTTTGGTTTATTCTGAATTTGGTTCAGTACATGGTGAAATACACAAGCCCAGCTTCAATCTTCTGGATATGAATGGCCATTTTCCCCGGTACTATTTGCTAAAGAGACTATTTTCCTCCACTTTAAGGTTTGTCAAAGATAGAATAGCTGAACATGTCTAGGATCGTTTCCCCATTCTTTTTTTCTGTTTCATCAATGTTTGTCTTTTTTTTTTTACAACACAACTATTTTTTAACCACTGTACCTTTTTTGTTTTTAATCATCGTATTTTCGTAGTATAATTTGAATTTAGATATTGTGATGTGTCCTGATTTATTCTTGTGGCCCAAGGTTGCATTTGCTTTTCTGGGTCTCTTCTGGCTTTATATGAACTTTAGGATTGTTTTTCCTATCTATGAGGAATGGTATTGGTATCTTTAGTGGGATTGCATAAGAACTATAAATAAGTTTTGAATGTATGGCCATTTTGACAACATTGGTTCTGCTTATCCAGGAACAGGGATATATTACCATCTTCTGAAGTCCTCTTCAATCTTTCCTTTCAGAGTATTATGCTTTTCATTGTAGAGGACTTTCACTTTTTGGTTAGGTTAATTACTAGGCAGCTAAGTTTTTTTGATGCTATTGTGAATGGAATTGTTTTCCTAATTTCATTCTCTGTAAGCTCATTATTTGTATACAGAAATGCGACTGATTTTTGAGGGCTGATTTTGTATCCTGCTACATTGCTGAATTTGATTATTAAATCTAGGAGTTTTTCGATAGAATTTTTAGGCCTTCTATGTAGAGGATATCTGTAAATAATTCATGGCACCTCACTTTATGAATTTAATGTGTTTTATGATTTGAGGAAGATGGCTGCATTTGTGCTTGTGAGGGCAAAATGGCTACGGTCATGTTTGTTACCTAATGTGGTGTTCATGAATGGAAACAAAATTTTGCCAAACACTTTAGTTAGTGAGTCAAATTATTTGCAAACTGAAGCATTTCTGAATTGAGGCATTACAGTAATTTGACTTCTTTTTTATTTCTCTCTCTTGTATGAATGACCTAGTGAATGATTTAACTGTTATAAATTGTGCTAGTATAAACATTGAGATGGACGTTGGACTGTAATATGATGTCTTTAGCTATTTAAGGAAGATACATAGAAGTGGAATAGTGAATGTTCCGAGTATTATGTTGAATAGAAGTGGTGATAATGGACATCCTTGTCTTATTCCTGATGCAATAGGGAAAGCTTTCAGTTTTCATTTAATATGATGTTAGCTGTTGGTTTGTCATAACTGATTCTTATCAGATTCAGGTAAGGTCCTTCTGTAACCTATTTTCTTCAGGATTTTTAAAAAATAATAAATAGATGTTTAATTTTGTCAAAGGCTTTTTCTGCATCTATTGATATGACCATATGATTTTTGTCCTTGCTTCTGTTTACATTGTGTATTACATGTATTGATTTGTAAATGTTAGACCATTCATAGGGATGAAGCCTCCTTGTCATGATGTATGGCCCTTTTGATGATTTCTTGCTAATATCTTCTTGGAGATTTTCCCATCTATTTTTATTAAGGAGACTGGCCCATAGTTTTCTATTTTAATTGGATCTTTGTCTGGTTTTGGGAATAGAGTGATGCTACTTTCCAGAAATGAGTTTGCAAGAGCTGTTTGCTTTTCATTTTCACTCTAGAGTTTGAGGAGTAATAATAGCATTATAATGTCCTCAAAGTCTTGTAGAATGCAGCAGGGAATACATTGGGTCTGACACTTTTCCCACTCAGTAGGGTTTTGTTACTGCCTTGATTTCATTGCTTTTTACTGGATTGTTCAGAATGTTTATATCTTCGTGGTTCTCAGCACTTGGGACTGTGTTCAGTGTCAAGGTCACGCACATGAGACTTGTCCATTTGTTTGATCACAGCTTCTGAACTCTCGGCCTTGAGCTTATGGACATTTGTACCCATGTCACTCTGTAGTTTTTTAAACCCAGGCACTGGAGCGTCTGGAGTCAAGCTCAATCATCCTTACTCTGATTCCTATTGTTCAGTATTAGAGTTAAATGTCAAATTCTACTCTAAAAAATACTTGCTTCTTTAGACATTAACTGAATGTCCTTTTACATTTTTAATTGACTAATTTAAATTTTGAGACAGGGTCTCATTAAATTGCCTAGGCTGGCTTGTGATTTTCCTGCCTCAGCCTCCCAAGTAGCTAGGACTATAGGCATGCACCACCAGGCCTGGATCAGGGATATTTTTTATGACATTTCTCCAGAAATAGAATTTGGTTCCCTTACCAACCTCCTGGAGGAGGATCTGTTTTATAGTCTGTACCTATGTAGCATGGCTCCTTTCTGCGGTCAGTGTTTATGCAGGACCGAATTTAGGGCGACAATTTTCCGCGTCTAAAAGAACTATTCTCATTTATGGGCTGATAAGAACAAGAGCCTTAGGATATTCAGGACTCCAGCCACTGGAAAAGATGATACATGTGGCGGGTTGCCTGAGGGACATCTGGTGAGGAAGTGTCACCTCTTCTGGGTTTTATAGGCAGATGGCTTGGGCTACTTCTAGCCCTGGCCATGCATGACCCTCTTGGCCCCTGGGCCATCTCCCTGCAGACCCTGTGGATAGAGTCACTACCCAGCCACAGGCAAGAGCAAGAGGTCAAAGTCCCCTGGGCTGAGCTGCCTCTTTCTGCTTCTTACCCTACGGCTGCCTCCGGTGATAATCTGCCACTCAGCAGCGTTTTGAAAAGACGTCACTGGAGAATTTAAGAAGTCACCATGGAATATTTAATAATTTAGAATATTATATCTGAATCTGGGGGTGCTGACATTCTTGGGAAGTAGTAAATGATCGCTTAAGTTAGCAATCCCAAAGAATGTACCTGGCAAGTCAGCAAGGGCCCTTGACCTTGTTACCAGTTTTGCTTTGCAGGGGAAACCAGGTTGCATTCGCAGCCTCTGAATATGGAGTTTTGGGGCCATGGAGAAGAGAAAGGACGCGAGGTATGGTGAGCCTGACAGAGGCAAGCTGTGAAGTGGCGGTGAGGTCCTTTATCCTCTCTAAAGCTGATGTGAAAAGAACATTTGGTCTGAAGTCAGATACTGCTTCAGTTACCTTCCGTGTGACTCAGGGCAGGTCACCCCACCTGTCCTTTCTCCAGCCTCTTATATCTTTAAAACAAGAATAAGTGAAATAGAAGTTTAAGAACTTACTCTGTGTCTGCACCGTTCTAATGCTTGAGTGGTCATTTATTTCTTAGCCCATATCCTCAAGCCTACAAAGTGGGTATCTCCACTGTGCCCATTTCACAGATACAAAAGCCCAGGCAGACAAGAACTAGGTAGAATTAGGCTTCAGGTCCAGGCCATCTGCCTCCCAAGCCACAGAATATATATTCTCTTACATACATTTTATAGAATGCCAGTTATGTCAAATAGCATTTTTAGCTTCAATATAAAGTATTAATGTAAGGTATTAATGTGATGAAGAAGATGAGAACATGAATACATACAGTAAATCCTCAGCCCCCGCCCTTCTCTGTATTTTACTTCTCACAGGTTCAAGACCCTGTAGTCAATCATGACCCAAATATATTAAATGGAAAATTCCAGGGGTCAACAATTCCCAGATTTTAATGCACACAGTGTTTGGAGTAGTGTGATGAACTGTCGGGCAGTACTGCTCTGTCCTGCCTGGGACTTTGGTCACTCTCTTTTCAGGGTATCTGTGCTGTTCACACTTTCTGCCCATGGCTATCTTGAGTTTTGGATTGACTTTCGGATGTCCCCAAACTTGTGTCCAGGTAGCCCCCATTTTCCTTCACATAGTCCTCAAATGCAAGAGCAGAGAGACTAGAAATTCAGAGAGGCCAAAGAGAAACCATAAAATGCTTCCTGTTAGTAAAAAAGTGAATGTACAGTAAGATAATTTGAGAGAGAAATGACATCTGTGCAACTTTTAGTACAGCGCATTATTATAATAGTTCTATTTTATTACTAGTTCTTGTTAATCTCTTAATGTCACCAGCTCATACACTGAGCGTTGTCAGAGGTGTGCAGCAGTGTCTGTGGTTCCAGCCATCCACGCAGGTCTCAGGCGCTCTGCAGAGGAAGTGGGCTGCTGGACTGGCTGCATCAGTCTCACACTGGCTAATTGCCTTTTGGAGGTTTTGTTTTTATCCGTGTTCTACTCAGATCCACTGAATAATAAACCATGGGGTAATAGGATTATAAACTTCCTAAAATGCAGAGCTGAAAAACCAAAAGCAGTGTGCACATTGGAGATCGAGGTTAAAATTTTGTAAACACCCTAATTAAATCTCTTTGTATCTGCCCAGGGCTGCTTGAGAGACAGCTGGGTAGTTATTAAGCAGAGAGATTTCCCCTTGGTTCTGCTTCCAGTAGAACCAAACTCTGGGACAGTAGGTATGGCACTTTTATTTTGTTTTATTTATTTTTTAAAAAACTTTGGCAGCAATGTCGCCTTCCAAACAGGGCTGAGATGAGGAGAGAAGCCACATATGATACACACGAGAATGGGTAGTTTCCAGGGAAAACTTTCCTCTCAAAATTACTGGATAATTCATCCGAAGCAGGAGAGGGCAGGGAAAAAACAAAAATGTAATTGAGGAAAAGAGGGAACTTTCCCTAGGAAATCCTGGAAAGATCCCTGAAGGCAGTCGGGCAGGTCCTCGTCTTTTTAGGGTGGCTGGTCTTTACCCAGGTGTATAGGTTAGCTGACTTGGAAGGCAAAAGTCTACCTCCACATGGACATTGGACTACCTGACTCTCAGCGCTACGGAGGTTCAACTCCTTGCATTTTCTGTATGTCAACGAGTCTCTCTCAGAGCAGATGTTCAGGGTCCTCTAAAATAAGCTTATATTTCATGTCAGGCACAATCTGAGTTCAGCATATTTCCAGCTCAGCAGAGGGGCTTCTGTGTGCAGCTGTAATTCACATTTCTTAGCATATGTCCAAGTACCAAAGCTATTCCCTGAAAAACATTGCCACATTAGCTTCCTATTGCTCCTAGTTTGGGCTCAAGAATAAAACTCTCCACACATTTTGTTGGGTTGGGAGACAAACAAGAAAGTCAGTGTGAAACAGTGAATCACTGAATATGTGTCTTAGCACACACACGTGCAAACACACATACACCAAACCAAAAACCAAACACTAAACAAACAAAACAAATCTAGGACTAATTGTTTCCAGGACAAAAAAGAAAAAGACATAGACTCTCATTCAAGAAGCCTTAGACATAAATCTTGCTAGGCTTGCCGTGGTAAAATATTATGATTTTTAATTTGGAATAACCAATAGCTGGGAAAACCCTCACAATTAAAATAAAATCTTACTTACAGCATCTGCTTTGTTAGTGAGTTAAAGCTTCAATATTGGCCTTAGTGATTCTCACAGATTCAGGTTTAAATTAATATAACTATATATTTACAACAATGTGCTCAGTGCTTGTGAGAATCAATAAAAAGAATTACAATGCATTATATACATATACCAGCTCACCATGATGAATGCAATTGTTATATACCCCAAACGTGGACTAATAAAAAAAGTAGCCATATGTAAACAGACATGGCTATGTTACTATAAAATTGTATGGAGTCTGAAAAAAGTAAAGCAAATGTGTGATGCATCTCATGAGATCCATTTTCTGAAAGCCAAGCTTTTCCTGAGTGTCTGTGTGCCGTCTGGAGCCAGGCTGAGAGGTGTTAGAGCAAAATAGAAGCTGGTCTGGAGCTGGACTGAATGGATTGAGATCCAGTTTTCTGCTTGTTTTTCCTACTAGTGTTCTGACAAGCCCATGAACGTTTCAACCAAAGGTCCAAGGATGGTTGTAGGTGCCTTGCAGTTCTGAGGGTGACATGGGACAGTGTAACATGTGAAGTAGTAGATACAGGTTTTGACACCTGTTAAAGGCTCAAAGATGGCGACTTTATTGGCGGTTTCCCAACCTGCATACAAGTCCATTGACACACCTGGACAGGAGCTGAGTCCAAGGACTAGAAGGTGGCGTAGTGCTCCTCTGTGACTCTCTGAGTGAGTCATGCAGAGGACACAGCTTTTACTGCTACCTGCTATGTTCTGAGGATGCTGCAGCCATCTGTGGAGGGGTCTTCACCAGCAATGGGCACCGGCTGGGGACCATGAGTGAGCCACCTGCGGGCGGACTTCGCAGCCTCAGTGGAGCTGTTTGCTCAGCAGGGGCCATGGGTGCCATCTTGTTCACAATCTCATGAGGGACCTTGAGTCAGAGCCATCCAACTGGTGGCTCCTGATTCCCAGCTGTCAACAAATAAATGCTTGCTCTTGCCAGTGACTCCATGTTGGGTCATTTGCTATCTAGTGATAGCAACACAGTCAAGATAACAGTGACATTCCTGAGTGGGACGAAAAGCCAGAATTAGTTAACGGCTAACACCTGTGTTCAGGTGTTGGTTACAATTAGAACTAAAATCAAGAGAGTGATTGATTTGTTAATGTACTTACTTATTTAACAAATACATGGGATGTTGAGCATGAGCAAGGCCCTTCAAGGACCCCAGGTTCCCTGGGAGGAAATTAAGGACTCTTAAGAAGATGGGAATGGAGTCTCTTGATGCATTTAGCCCCAGACTTTCACTAGAGTGACACCTTCTGAGCATCTTCTGGTCATTTACTTCTTCTTACCTTGCTGCACCACCTTCAGCCACAGTGGTCTGCTCTCTGGACCACTGACAGAGTTATCTCTTAAATGATCCCCCAGCATACTTTCTTTGCCTATTATAATACATACAGATGATTTTAACTGAAAGTATGCAAACCAAGTCAAATTACTTGCTTCTGTAAAACTTTATGCACTTAGAAAGCCATTGAACTTTCTAGACCCTCAATCTGTAGCCTGCTTACCTGTCTTTTTGCACCTATTGTCCTTCACTTTGTTCTTGGTTGGTTATGTTTCAGTCACATTACCCTTCACCTGGTCCCCCAAAGTCTCGTGGATGTCATTGTCATAAGGGTCCCAATGAGTCACCCTTTTCTGCATCTTGGTGCTGGGCTTGCCCATGTGACTCGCCTTGACCTCTGAAGCGAGAGAAAATATGATGCTTCTGCTGTGGAAGAGGCCTGAAGTATGCACTGCTTTTATTTGGGTAACTCATGCCTCAGTTTCCTCTTTTTTTTCTGACAGATTTCAGCCAATTTCCAGAGCTGGCTATTGTGGGATGTGAGCCCTCCCTTTGTGGGATGAGATCCTACAGTTGGCCTCTACCCAAACTGCTGAGCTATAAGAGTATGGCAAAAAGGTGACAGTGGGGATAAGTCATCAGGATTTGAGTTAACTTGTCACATAGCAATTGACAGCTGATACACGCTTCAAACTCAATCCTCTTCTCAATCCTAAAACCTAGTGTTCTCTCCGCTTGATAGGTTCTCTCCACATCCTCTCCTGCTCTCACAGAGGGAGGGCTCCTTTTGTTCACTTAAGTCTCAGTTTGATGGCGAACACTGAGGGATGAAGTGAAAGAGGTGATGCGGGAAACTGTATAGAGGCTCTTCAGCCCCTAGAGTGTATGCTGGACCAGCCCCTTTGAGTGTCGTAGTAGAAGAGAGAATGATTGGAGGTATGTTTTAAAAGGGTCACTGTGTTTACTGTGTTAAGAATTGAGTGCAAGGGAAGCAGAGAAGAATCTGGGGGGTCATAGGGAACCATTTCAGCCATTTAAGCAAGAGATGATTGTGGCTTGTAAGTGTGTGGGTGAGAGGTAGTTGGAGGCTGGGTATGACTTGGGGGAAGAGCCAGTATCACTCCAGGAGTGAGTGTGGGGTGTGTAAGACAGACTGGAATCCAGAAAGGTTCCAAGGAGTTTGGCCTGCACATGTGGAAGGATTGAGTCTCCACTAACTATGATGGGGAAGCCTGAGGTGGAGAAAACCTTACTAGGAATAATTCGGTTCTGGATGTGTTAAATTTGTGAGGTTTTCTCTATAGCCAGAGTTCAGCCCTCCAACTTGCATGTGTAGGTAATGCAATTAAACAGGCGGTCCGAACGGGGGCCATATTCATCAGGATGTAGAATGTATTTCAAGCATGCACCCAGAAGCAATCGCCATGAGGAGAGTATGGATTTATTATGGTTTAGATTTCAACTGCTAAGGTGATTGGGTCATGGGGATCCTACAGCTGACTTGTGGTTAAGTGGTGGGACCTGGTCAGAATAATCTTGTCCTTGGTGCTTGGCCCGGAAGGGTTCTCTGCTCCTTCTCTGGTCCTTTCTTTGCTCTCTGCTTCCTGGCTGCCATGGGATGAGCAGGTATCCTCTGCTAGACCTTTCCACAATACCCTTGCTGCCTGGGAGTCAGCCAGCTACAGACTGAATCTTTTAGACTGTGAGCCCCAGTGATTCTTACCTTTAAGTTGTGGGTATTGCGTGTTGTGTCCAGTGAATGAGAAAATGACTAAAACAGGATTAAAGAAGAGGACAGAGACAGAATTCTGCAGACTCCACTTGGGGATTGTCAGTGACTCTATGCTGGGGACAATTGGCTCTGTCAACCAAAGGAAAGGCACACTCTGCTGTGTAAGGATCCAGGGAGTTACTGTAACCCAGAATTGAGCACTGGTTATCTGGACTAGGGTGTTTTTTGTGGCAAAGTGGGATTCATAGCTTCTTTCATTATGTAGAATTAATAACTGCCTCTTTCATATATTGTACCACTTTATTCCTAGTATCTAGCACACTTCTTAGACATATTAGACACTAAATTAATCTCTGAGTGAATAACTCAAAACTGTTCAGTAGGTACTTTATGCTGGATTGCATATAAACTTACAAAATAATTCCCCTATAATTTGAAAACTCATGATTTTTTCAGGAGGTACTATGAGTTATAAAAAGAGGAGGACATAGAAGCACTTGTATACGAACAAATGTCAGCTCTTAAAATAATCACTGAGTCTAGATTAATTTGAACTCTGTTTAATATGTCTTATTTATTTGGTACTGAGGATCGAACTCAGGGCCTCATGCATTTTAGGCATGTGCTTGACCGCTGAGCTGCCTCCCCAATCTACATTAGTGTATATTATAAAAGGGAAACTTTGGTGTCAGGAGAAGCCCTTCATAGTTTTCAAGATCCTATCATAGAGATTCGCATAGAACATGAACACCTATGCCTTGCTGAGAGGGAAAAGCTCTACTCCTTACTTTAGGAGAGAAAACCCTTCTGTGTGGCCTCAGCCTGGCTTGTGCTCACTGCGGGGGTAAATTTTTGCTTGATGATTGCTTAATGAACTTTAGAATGTCCCTAGAAGCTTCAAAATAGTTCCTCAGCTATCTGTGCCAGGAATTCCTTTAATAAGATGAGAGATTTTCCTTCCATAATTTTCATGTTGTACCAGATCAAGATGTAGAGAAGAGGCAGGTTTTTTTTCTTTAAAGGCACAAGGTTGCCCAGGGGTTTAGCTCAGCGGCACAAGCACCTGCTTGGCAAACATGAGGTTGTAAGTTTGACCCCACGTATGAAAAAAAAAAATGCACAAGGTTTGCAAGAATCCATAGTTTCACAGAGTACAACTAAACCCAAGTAAGTATTTCTCTGATTCCTTCAGAAGTAGATCCGAAGTGTCATTCTCTCTCAACTCTGTCAGAGTCTCTGTGTGCAGACAAAAACTCATGGCAGAGTCCCTCTGCTTGGGTCCACATGCAAACTAGTTCTTGATTGGAGAGGAGGAGTCTTTTCTCTATCAGAGGAATTCAGCTGGAGCAAACGAGAATATGGTGTGGGCTATAGACACAGTCATGACACCATCTGTCCCATGGAGCCAGCTAGACATGGTTCTGACTGGCTTTTTTCTGGTAAAAGTGGCCAGGTATTAGTTCAAATCACCCAACATCATTCATAGGGATCAGACATGTGGCTAGAGAACTATTTATTTTTCATATCATGGTGTCTATGCACCAAGACCAAGGCTGTTCACCAAGCTTTTAGAAACATATAACTAAAAGTCGGTCACACATATCCGCTTCAAACACGGCACCAGTGCCTGAACTGCACAGTTTGCCGTTGTCCTGACCAATTTTCCCTGCAGGCATCCCTTTGGAGCCAGAGCACCAAAATCCTACTGCGGGACATTATCCGAGTTAATATCTCACCCAGATACCTGGGAAGAGGAACCATGGGTTAAATTCCTGTCAACACGTACATGACAGGTGTCTAATGCTTTCCTGAAAGTGAGTTTTGTTGGAAGCAGGATAGAACGGGAAGGTCATGAATGAATGTGAAATTGAAAGGGGGGAAAAGGAGGAGGCAAAACACAACTCTGCCATTTTCTAAACCTTATTCAGCTTAGCTTGCTGGTTTCTCTGCTTCACGTTAAGGGAACTGTGACTCACGATGTCCTTTCTGAAATTTCATATTAATCAAGGCTACCTATTCATTTTTTTCTCAAATAAAGCATATGAGATTTTTAATGACAATTCAATTTTTAATGACTCATTCATTTGCCTCTGTACATCAGTTACATTTATATTTATCCAAAAATCAATTTTGTCTTTGCTTGTTTTCTTTATTTTGCTCATATTGATTCATATTTAGGTAGTTTTAGAATGTGTTTCTGGTGAGAAAAAAAAGACTCAATATTAACATGAAATTCTATATAAGACCATAATAAGTAAATTAAAACTACTGAGTCATGGAGCAAAGAATAGTTTTATTCTATATTTAATCTAATCAATTGGTAGATACTTAGATGCAAAGTTGTCTTTGCCATATTAAACGACACTAGGTCCACTGCATACGTTTTCCAGATGATGTCAAATTGCTAAATTACCTGGTGGAAAACCTGCATCTCCTACCAGCACTTCACTAGGACTAACACTGAAGGAAAGCTTGTTACACACAACACAGACTTTTGCTGTTCAAGTGAAGTTGACTGATATTGTTTGTTCTGGTGTGTTTCCATAGCTACACTGTTTAGAAATCTTGGGTGTGGTTCACCAGAGAGTACTGCCTTTGTTCTACCGAAGTCTCTTGCTACTTCACCCAACACACAGGAGGAAATAGCGTGTCTAATTTTGGGCACAGACTCAGTCTTACTTTTGAGACCAAACATCCAAAAGCCAAAAGCTTCCAGGAAGTAGCCAATGGTGTGAGCCAAAGGTCTTGTTTCCTGGAGGGCAGGTAGGATATCACATGTATCATTTTATTAATGAAACTAGCATTGCAAACAAAAATAACAGCACATGATATTGGGTTAATCATTTTTCAGTTTTCTGTTTTATGCTTACAAGTCCTCAACCCAGAAGTAAAAGAGAAGCAACATGAAGGTCGTGATGGAACTGGAATTTGATGTGGAAAGTTTGACTTCAGGATGATATCCTTCACGTTAACCACCTTGGCTCTAATATTTCATTGCTATGATACTGAAAATAAACTCTGAGCATCAGCCATATTTAAGATAGTTGCTCATACAGTTGTAAATTTTCTAATTTAAAAATGTACATCATTTGATGTCTTTCATTTATTCAGAAATCTTTGTGAGTCCTACTGTACTTTGTGTGTGCTAGGCACTGAGACCTACAGTGGTGACCAACAGAGATGTGGGCCTTGTCCTCACAACTATAAATGTTGGAATGTCGAAATCCAGGCTCCTACAGGACTATGGGCTGATGTTCCTGATGAGGACCCTTAGAGGGCCGTGGAGAATAAACGATGGTCCTGAAATTTGTACACTAGGAACAAGGCTTATTTTTATTTTTATTTTTATTTTTATTTATTCATTGATTTTTTTGCACTTACCAGGCTGGCACTGTGCCATTGAGCTATATCCCCAGCCAAGGCTTTAAAGCAGCTTGAAACTAAATAGAAATGGATTCTCTTCACATATGTGCTTTAAAAAATTTAGTCTTGCCTCATAATGCTCTTGGAAATATTAAGCAACTAAAATATCACGGATAAGCTATTTTATTTTCTGACTGGCCTCACGGTATGAACAGAGTTGTAGATAAAGCATAGAAATATGTGTAGTTTTTGGAAACTTGGCACTTTTCCTCAGTCCAGAGTTACTCAATTTATGGCCCTCCTGGGTAAAATTGTTTGGCTCTAGTTTCTAGGATGTGCTAGAACTTTATCGAAATTGTCAGGCAGTTGTAGAGACAGAAGTTTTCAAATCTTGTATTCCAATCTTCTTTCGGTTCCTAACCACAATGTCCATTCTGATGGGCTCTGTCTGAAAACTGGGTCTCGTGATGATGGCCACATCTGAACTGCCTTACAAGAGCGCTCTGTCCAAGTTGCCTTGTGTCTTGGGTGGCAGTGATCCGGTTGTGGAAGGGACAACTTCTGCCTTTGTGTGCAGTGTATCTCTCATCTGTGGAATATCTGACCCTCAGTCAATGCTCAACAGTGGTTCAGTGAGAGAAATGTGTCCCCAGGGAAACTTAAGAATACAGAAAGAAAAGTGGATCCATCTCATGTCTGCTACACCAGCACCTTCTCCCAGCTGCAGGTGCTCTTTGTCTAATTTACTTGTACATGTGAAGTACTATCTGGATAAGGGAACATCTTAGGTTAAACAAACAAACAAAAGTTTCCCAATCTAAAATTTCCACAGTCTATTTTGTTCCCCAGAGTCAAGTTATACCCTCAGTAAGAAACAGCAGCACTTCTCTAAAAATCTCACAGATGCTTTTGGAACATGGATGTTGTGGTTCAGAATTTAACATTTTCCAAAGGTCCACCTCTGGCTGGCTGTTGGAGCCTTAGATGGTCCTGGCCAAATAGAAGGAAGTTGAGTCACTGAAGGTGTGTCCTTAAAGGAATTTGGGACCTGGCCTTCCCTCTTCTCTCCTCTCCTGCCCTCTTTTCTCTTAGCCTCTCCTCTCTTCTGTTCTGCGCTCTTCTCTTTCCCGCCCCTCCCTCCATTTTTCTCTCCTCCACCCCTCCCCTTTTGTCTTCCCCTATACTTTCTTCTTCTTCCTTCCCTTCTCCTGCCCTCCCCCCTTTACTTCCTGGTCCTCCTCAGATGAGCAGCTCCACCTCCATGTACTCTTGCCGAGATGTTCTGCTTCACTACAGACCCAAGTAAGAGCACCTAGCAAACATGGGCGAAACCACTTTCCTCCTTATAAGTTGATTTGTCTCAAGTATTTATCTGTTACAGAGCTGGAAAGCCTATTAATACAATGGGCTTTGAGGAAATAAACTTGTTTTCAAAAATATAAAATGTGTTTACAATATTTAGGTAGGGCTCAGTGACAAAAGAGGAAGAATATTTTTTCCAATTATCTTTGTAATTTATCCACCTTCCATCACAATTCAACTGAATGGAGAAGTCTCTGCAAGATAAATTATGGGCTCTTCTGCTTTGAGTTGCCGACCTCAGAGGAAATCAGATGGCATGTGCGGATCTGAGCAGCATGCTCATTGGGCTGCAGCACTGCATGGGACGTTATCAGGCAAACTATGGTAGTCGCCATCTAATTCTTTTCCTTCTTTTGGTAAAAGACATTGAAAGAAGAAGTGATTTTATCTGAGACTCCCTCTTTCAAAGAAATCTCAAGAGATTTAGTGCTCCTGGAGAAGCTAAAAGATATGAAAGTATTGGTTACATGCTAAGAAATCTTTAAAACAATGTGGAACAGGAAATGTACACCTGGTGACCTGTCCGCTACCTGGAAAGATAGTGAAAGGGATCTGATAGGGATGGCAACTGTCTCTGGGCACTGATGTTAGACTTACTTTCTAATGGAGAAACAACAAAGGCCAAACTCAGTGGGAATGCAGTGATCAGACAAAACTGGCGAGAAGCATGAGGGTCTTACCTTAATATTGTTTCAAAGAAGTGGTCTAGCACCAGGAAACACTTAACAATATAGAGAGAAACAAAGCCGGGATTGATGTTTAGGTTGTCTACCTAAAATGATCCCAGGAGGGGTGAGAATAGAAAAATATTCTGCACATTACCTTTTTCTCAGAAACATATTATTAACTTTACAACATACTTTCCACCTAAATGTCTGGACTGCACCTGTAAAACAATGGATTCTTTCACTCAATCACTTTACATCTGGATGCCTGGAAAAACTGTGACACTAGTATGTGTATGATCATTTCCATTTGGTGTACACAGGGCATGCATTTGTGTAATTTAAAAAATTTATATTTAATTCCTTGAATTAAAATTAGAAAATAGCAAGTGTGGTGTTTTACAGTTTATATGTACAAATGTATGTATGCATATTATGAAGTTAAATGAGTTATTGAATGTGACACATGAGACATGTTTTGTTCATGGTATTCCTAATAGGATAATAGAACAAATAAGATTGAAATGTCATCTTATTTGTATATTTGGCATTTGTGAAATATGAGTGATTTTTTTCTTGAATTCTTTTTTCTCCAATTTCCTACGTTATTTTCTGCCAGTATGATTTCTAGCGGTATATCAATATTTGTGATATAAAATACATATTGTATGATAATGTATTTTCTGAATGATCTCATAAATAGACATTTCACTAAAGCCATGAATTGATATAAATAAGGGGAGAATAATATATCTGAGAAACATTGACAATTTGGGGGCTATAAAATAGAGTAGGTTATATTAGTCACAAAAGCAAAAATATCAGTAACCGTAATTATCTATTAACTATGTCTTTTGTTTTCTTATTAATGAATAAGATAAGGAATTCCCTAAGACATTTGGAGTTATTTTGTGAGATGAAAAGTGCAAGGGAAATACTCTCAAGAACCCAAGATTCATCAATTGATCTATTACCTATCTATCTATCTATCTATCTATATTTATTCTTTCAAGTAAAGTCATATTTTTCCACATCATGCTTGGCATAAATCATGCTCTGTTTACTAAATATACAGATTTTCTTTTGGATTATTGCATAGGACTTGCAATTGTTAATCGTATTATACCTTAGTACATGAATATGATGCAGGTATATTTTAAGATTATTTCAATATCTAGCTGTAGTTTTCAATGTCCTTTTGGAGATTCTTCCTAACACTTTATATAATGATGATATAGTTCACAAAAACAAGTCCAAGATGATTAAGAATTTTTGTCCAAGAGGAGAAAAAGTATAGTTCCATGGGAATTGTAGACCTTTAACACACTTTAACGTGTTTATGTCAGACAAAGCAATTGGAAAACATGTTTCACATAACTATGTTTATTGTACTTTTATCTCATGGCATAGAGGAATTTCCACACTTGTAGATGTGTTCTCTCATATGCTTTCAAAATGTTATTATTTCACAGTACTTAAAATTGCAGCTGCAAAATCCTGTGTTAGTCTGAATTTCTCACCTAGGTGATGATGTTTATTTTTATAAAATTAGATGTTCTCTTTATAGAATTTTGTGCAACAGATGCTTATATGTGTATTTTTCCATTAATATTCTTGTCCAGGAATCTGGTGGTCAATTACCCTTGAATGAAGCCCATCTTCAGCTCAAAAAAGGTTTTTTTTTTTGTTGTTTTTTCTTTGATTACTGAGTCTCAAGTTTAACGCA
>PVJX010022814.1:0-30024 GCA_004027295.1 Dolichotis patagonum
CTGTATTGTCGCTACTCTTTATTCTGTTTTATTTTGTTTTGTTTTTTTCTCTTTAAATAAAATTATAAAAAAAAAGACAAAAAATAATACTTCCTATAACTGAACATATGTGGCCCAAAGTGGCCCATTCTTGCCACTTTCTAAAGCAGCTGTATAACTCATCTATGTGCGTGCCTTCACTAGTTGTGATTAAAAAATACGGTGAATGGTGCTGCCAAATGCCATCCAACAGAAAAACTGGCTCATAAAAATATTAACAGTGTACTTGCATCCACCTTACACACTGGACCTGGCAAAGTACAACTTCTGGCTCTCCCAGTCAGAATACCCACTGTCATCTTGTGGAAGGTCTATGTTTTGAACCAATTGAGGATATCCAGGCAGTCACAATCACAGCTAAAGACACTCACGAAACAAGACTTTCCAAACTGCTCAGAAAGTGGCAAGAATGACGGGGATCAAGTCTATTCAAAGTAAAGTGTACTATTTTCAGGGGCTATTAACATGCCTTTTACTATATGCCTCTCACTGTAATAATGTAAATCTTTTCTATATATATATTTTTTAAATCACAGTGTGTAGATGCTTCCAGAAACAGCCATTAGCACACAGCAGCTCCTGGATTCTGGTTCTTAGGCAGGGGCTTTGATGAGCTTTTAGCCTACAGAGTAGGTTTCCAAATGGATTACAAGCATATTCTGACACCAGTTACTAGGTCTTATGTTTCACTTTAGGGCATGGCTGCATAAAGAGGCTGAGTAAGAATGGGCTTATTATGAAACCCTGTTTCACTTCACTGGTGACAGGGAATGTGTCAGTATCTCTAACATACCAATTATCTGAGACAGCATTAGGATCTGGAAGAACACTTCTGAAAACACAACATATTTAGCACCCCTATGCTCACTTTCTGACAAATGGTAGCTTTATAAAGCCAAAATATAAAAATAAAAACTAAAGAGTCAAAACATGCAAATCAAAGATACTGTATTTTAATGTGATCTGTGCTGGTATCTACATTGAGAAGATACATTTTGTCTGGCTCCTCTATGATTCTGAGAGGGTCCAAACTGCCTAAACTGCTCAGGTGCAGACTTAAAAAGAATGCCAATGACAGATAGCTGTAAAATGTGACAACGATTTCCCCAGCTCTATTATTTTCTGAAGAGGGTAATGAAAATGTTCTATTAAACCATCAGATCTAAATTAGGTTTGTGTTTTTAATTTAACAAATACGTACTATTTAGCTACTTCTCCTTGGGTGCTGTAGGGTTACAAAGATAAAATAATCCCTAAATCTACTGGGAAGCAGCAGATTAGAGAAAAATGCTGTTTCCTTTAATTCTATAAATGAGCTCGAATACTTTCATAAAAGTGCTTCTGATCTTGTAGAAAACTCATTGCATCAAAATCCCAAGCCACCAGCATTTCTAAATACATGCTGTCCACGTATGGCCTTGAGTCCATAATCTGCCACCTTCTCTACATTTCTGTATGAAAAACATTCCTTCTCTCTCTCTCTGCATTTTCATTCTTTTCCACTGTCTGCTTCTCCCCCTCAGCCTACAGAGCAGGCTCATAAATTCCTGTATTTTAAAGCCCTAACAAAATTTTCTTGACTTCCCTAGGGCTTTTGGAACCTTGTGTTCACTCTCCTCCCACGCCTCCGCGGCTTCTTTCTCCAAGTCCATCTTTCACTTTGGACATTCCTCAGAACATCCTTCACTTCTTTCCCTGGCAATGCTATGCACTCTACCATCTCCAGAACATTAAAATCCAACGTGGGGTCATGAGGCCAGCTCTAGCTTCAGCACCATGCCAGCTCACCTTAGAGTCAATGCATCCAAAACAAAATAAACATCTTACTCCGCAGCTCACTCTCATACAGTTCCACAAAATAAACACGTAGTAAACAATGCAAACATGGTGAAATTTTAACAGCTGAATCAGGATGAAGGGTGGGTGTGTTTTTCCTTCAAGTTCTTATGTAGCTTTGCAATTTTTCAAACTAAAAAGCTAGGAAATATACAGAGGTTCAGAATCAAAGACAAATCATCATCCTTTAAGGGATATATAATCTTAATTTGTCTAATCTTATCTAAAAGCAGGTGGATCTGAGAGTTCAATAACAAATAATAATTTAAATAGATAATCAAATTGCAAATATTTACCGAGGACCTACTAAGGGTGGCGACAACATGCTAAACATTGGGAATGATCACCAAAGCAAACGAACTGTGTATAAAACTGGAGAGGGATCCAAGTCATTTTCCTGCCTTATCTACTTCTATTAATGGTACCATCTTCTTCCCCAATACCCAAAAGAACTTCTGATTCCTTTAAGTCCTCCACACCTAAATCAATAGCCAAGTTTCCTTGATTCCACTGCCTTGTGTCTCTCCACTCCACTTTGACAGCCACCATCTGTACTAAAGTCTCTGCTTCTATGGAGCTGTATTCAATCTTTGCTTGGTTCTATCCACACACTTGGCTCTAAATGAATTACAGCACCTGCTCAAGAGTTTCAACGATTCTCTAATATCAACAAAATGAAATTTAAAGCCTCAGCCTGATAATGAGGCGCACCACAAGCTTTGTCGCTTATAATTAAATCTTCCTATTTGTTTCTTACCCGTCAGCCAAAGGTTTATCCACTACTGTCTGATAGTACCCTCTCTCTGCTATACCAAATGGTATCTATCTTTTACTGTTTTCCACTCCACTTCTGACTTCCTGTCACTGTTCCTATGTTACTAGATGCTCCGGCTACAATCCTTCATACTCAGGTCAAGGTAATCTCTCATTCATCTGAACCTTTATAACATATAATCTGCATGTATTACTTTTTAGGTAATACTCGTATTTCCAAGTACTACTCAAAATCTGTGTATGCATTTATCACCTGTACTCATTGATGAACTCCTTGAAGGCAATGCCTTTTCATGTATAACAGGCACTCTTGTTTGTGAAAGGAATCTATTATCAGCATCCTTTGTAAGTATCCCCAGTTAGGCGTGGTGGTGCACCCCTGTTAATTCCAGCACTCAGAAGGCTGAGGCAGGAGGATCATTGTGAGTTCAAGGCCAGCCTGGGTTACAAAGGAGTTCAAGGCCAGCCTAAACTGCACAGTGAAAACCTGTCTCAAAGACAAAAAAAGAGAGAGAGAGAGAATCCTTAGAAGCTGTGAACAAGGCCTTCTAAAGAATATGCATTTTCCCAAAATACTGATATTAAGTGATAGTTTATTGTGGCGAGATATATATGCATACAATAAGATCTAATCACTTTTAAGGGTCCATTCAGTGGCATTCAACTACATTCACGTACAACTGTCACCACCATGTATTTGCAACAATTTCACCACTCTTCACAGACACTGTACTCATTTAATAACTTCCCATTTTCCCCTCCCCATAGTCCCTAAAACCACTAATCTACTTTCTGTCCCTATGAACCTGACCATTGTAGAGACTGCATTTAAATGGACCTTTTGTGTCTAGTTATTTCACTTGTATAAATTTTCAATCTCATGTTATTGCCATGTATCAGAACTTCATTGCTTTTCACAGCTGAATATCCCATTGTGTGTCTACATTTTCTTCATCCATTCATCAGCTGATAGTTGTGTTTCCACTTTCTAGCCATTATGAATAATGCTGCTGGGAACAGTGACATACACATATCTGTTTAACTCTATTTTCAACTTTGTATGCCTAGAGTAGAATTGCTGGGTCATATAGTGATTCTTTTGAGCTTTCTGAAGAACCAGAATTGCACTTTCACAATTCAGATACAGTCTTTTGCTAAACACAATATCCACAGAGTTCATAATCATTTAGAAAACAATTTGCTTCTGGATAGTTCTTTCCTTCCAACTCACTCAGGCAATAGGTGATGATCCACGGGCATGACCACCACTTGGGTATTATTTTGATTGTGCTGATGTCCTATACCCTGATTCTATTTTTTAACACTGCCTTTTCACATGTAAAAGTACATACTACGCAACGCTAACACTTGAAATGAAAACTGCAAAACTAACCATGATTCATTCACATGTTTGCCACATTTCTATTAATGCATTATAGTAGCAGATAAATGAAAAACAGGAAGATGTACATTTTTAGCACATTTTTGGTAAAGGATGGCTTCTATTGACCCAGCAACCATTTAAAACATATTGAACGTGGACAATGTATTACTATACTGTTGCAAAGACTGGATCTCTTTTCATTCTAAACCAAGGACAACAGCCTGGGATTTCTAAATTGGTATCTCACTACCATTACCACTATTACAAGGTACTTTATTTTTTTTTTAAGAAGGTACTTTAATAAGGAAAATACAATTAAATAAATTCAGAGAAACTACCTGAAAGGATACATACATAAAAAAGTATAAGCTTACAGTATCTCCGTACAAGGAACAGAAGATGTCACAAGGGAGATACTTCAGTTTTTAATTCCACAAATGTTTGCATTTGAACATTTAAAAAACATGTTTTCTTAAACCACGCATGTTAGCACATGCTTATAATCCTGGGAAACAGCAGGCTGAGGCAGGACGATTGCTGCAAATTCAAGGCCAGCTTGGGCTACACAGTGAGTTTAAGCCTGGTCTAGACTACATAGCAAGACCCTACACAGCAAAAAACAAAACAAAAAGCCTTCTTTGCGGGGTCGGGGATTTAGCTCAGCAGCTCAAGCACTTGCCTGGTAAGCGTGAGGTCTGTGTTCGATCCCTGGTCTTTTTGAGACAGTGTCTCACTATGCACAGTTCAGGCTAACCTTGAGCTCACTTTGTAGCCCAGGCTGGTGTCTTAACTCCCAACAATCCTCCTGCCTCAGCCTCCTACAGGCTACACCCCTAGCAACAAAAAGCACTGTTATTGTGTAACAGCTCTGAAATGTAACAAAAAGTAAGATATCAGAAAGAAGGTAAGGGCCAGGGATTTAGCTCAGCAGCACAAGTACTTGCTTGCCTGGCAAGTATGAGGTCATGACTCCCCTGGTACAAAAAAAAAAAGAAAAAGAAAAAATGGTAAACAGGCAAGTCTAATGATATTACCATGGCACATACAGAAAACTTTAACCTCTACTTTGTAACACTGTAAGGTAGGCAGGCCAGAGATTAAGACCTTTTAAGAGGAAATAAGGTAAATGAAGAAAAGAAGGCTGAGAAAATTTCACTTGGTAGATAAATTTTTTTCAATGATCTTTTCTTTTATCTTTAAGTCATCTTTTAAACAGACTTTAAAACAGATTTTATTTGATTACATAATCCAGTTCTCCCAGAAACATAAATTTAAAGCACTGCCTTAGATTTATTCAAGAAACAGACAAAACAGTCAAAAAGTAATATAGTATACAAAAGGAAATTTCTGTTAGTCTCTGTGCTTCAACTGTTTAATTACTTCTCAAAGACATTTTATCTCCAAATAGCACCCACCCAAAGCTTAAACTTCTAGATTTCAAATCACTACCTAAGATGTTTATTCATAGTATAAATGTGTCCATTAAAAAGGATTTGGGCAATGTATGCCAATTAGGATGAGCAGACACACCAATGGCAGACTTACATCTACAGACTAGCTACACAGCTATCACTAGTCAATTTGGCAAAGTTCGGGCTGTGGGCTATAAAATAACAGCAGCAAAACTGACTCAAATGGCCCAGAGTTCATCAGCTATCTAAAAGGCATAATTTTACAACCCAAGATAGGGAAAGCTTTAGGAAACCATTATAGTAGTTAAGGTAATATTTACTTCTGAAAAGACTAGAGCCAAATAACAGAGGGAAAAACCCAACCAAATGCACAGTGAGTGGGGAGACGATTTTTTCATACATGCACGTTATATATATACATACATATAACTAAATAGCTGAAATAATAAAAATAAGCAATTTAATTAGATGGCAATACAAAGCAACTTTAAGACAGTCACAATACTTTTGACTTAGGTACTGAGTATAACCTACATTACATTGTTCTAAAAAGTCTAATCAATAATATACAACATTAAAGATTTAACTTTGTTTTCAGACATTAAAACACATTTAGCAACTGCATTTCGTTCAAGTTTTGAAGTTCAGTAACTTCAAATATTTTTGTCAAGTGGTAATGTTAGTGAATACAGGCAGTGTACTTTCCTTCACAAGAATCTTACCAGTGATCTACAATAATCAACTGTTTATTGAGAGGTTATTATGTGCCAAGTGCTATGTTTTAGGAAAATAATGTGCTTAAATTTAAAACTATACTTTAAATACTAATTGAAGCAAGCTGGAAAAGGTAAAAACATGGCCAAGCCCCATAACTGAAAACCAATTATTTAGCTGATTGAAAATATAATTTATAGGTGATGAAATTACAATTTTAATGTTATCCAAACTATTACGCTGTCATGTTCCAGGTAACTTTAAAGAAATTATTTTTAAAAGTACATGCCTTTATTTTATTGTCTAACTCACATTTTAATTGGAAACACTTCAAAAAGACTCCCAAACTAAATTATCCATTTCCATCGCCAACAAAGTTTTTAAAATATTAAATAATTAAATCCTACAAGCTACTGAGGATTAAACTGAGGATAAAACTGAACTCCAGCACTGAATTTTGAGATTACTACATAATATTAGGATGGTAACAATTAAAAGGCAACCAAAAACAAATTTTAATGCACATTACTTAAGTGATCTAAACTGTAATGTTTTCAGAAAATAAAACAATCTTCATGTGTAAAGGACAACATAATGTGCATTCTCCTGCAAAATAAAGATGCCTAGTATTTTCTCTGAAATCATTTTTCTCAAAAGGTATTAAATGTACTGAGGAGGTTTGTCCTTCCATCACCCAATAGCCACTCAGTTTTGAGCTTCTCTCGACCACAAATAATACTCCAAAGGTTCACCGTAAAGAGGTAGGATGTTTCAAAGACAGAAAGTTTCTGTCTATTATGTGGGTATCTATTTTGGGACTTTATGTGGGTACTTTGGTGGTTTGTCTATCTTAATATCAGTGCTGTTTTGTCATGATTGGTGTAACTTTGTGATAAGTCATGGGACTGGGGAGGGTTGGAGCTCTAATTTTGTTCCTTATTCAAAGTTGTTTAGACTATTCTGAGTCTTTTCTATTTTTATAGAAATGTAAGAACCAAAATGTTAATCTTTATGAAAAATGATGTCAGCAGTTTGATAAGGGATTGTGTTTTCTGATCTTTATTATTTTCTCCTATTTTTTACTTTATTGTCTTTTATTTTTAATTTCTCAAGGAAAGATATTAATAGATGATAGTTTTAAAACCATGCCTCAACTTCATAATTTGATCAGAGAAAGCTGCCTGAAGTCCAGGAGACCCATACAGGACACACAATACCAAAAAAAGAGCGATAACCACACAGCACAGATCTGCTGGAGGAGAGTGTCTACGGAGTCACACAAAGTGAGGACACTACTGCGCTTCACGTGAACACCTGCTACGATTCTCCACTTTCTCAATCTTCTGTAAAGATTGTTGGCCATGAAAGTAATCCTCAAGAATGGCTAAGTGGTTCCTTACAAACTAATGTATACTTTAAAAACTTTTCAAACTCAAAATGACTTTCCTCACAAAACAGAATTCCAACAGCAATTATCTTGCACAAGTGATTAACATTAAGAACAAATGTGTCCAAACGACCAATACTAAATTCTCCATTAACCCAGTAATCACACTTTAGAATATTTCACTTAGCTTTTAACTTGAACATTTCCACATATTCATCTTATATTCTGCATCTGGCCACTGAGTATTTTCTCAGTAACTTCGACCCCTACCTGCCTGTAAGCTTAGACACTAACGCAATCACACACCCCATTCCAATGCCAATCCTGAGAACTGAGAAATTAAATGCTGTAATTAACTTTTTCCACCATGACTCCACGGCAGCAAAACAGCTATTCTGAATAACCAACAAATCAGTGGAAACTCGTTTTAAATTGTTTTGAAATTGAGATACACACCCATATGTACAGTCTTAATAAAGAAATACCATGGAAAAAACCACCTTGTAAGTTTAAATCTCTAATTAAAAACAAAATCCTTCTATCAAAGTCGTAAATTATTTCCCGAATTGCCCTGCCAAAAGTCCAATACAAAACTATATGCAATGACCTCTGAGGATCCAGTGTATAATTCTATTTATCTACGCGCTTAACAGACATTCCTATACCAAAACAGTTGCCTAAATCAATGTACCCGAGCACCTAAAAGGTTTACATCTTTATATAACACATCTAAGACCCATTAGGCAAAAGAACACCTTTAAATAAATCCATTACTTCTCCTGGACAGAGTACTGAGTTGGTCAAAAACTCATCAAAATGCTACACTGAATAAGTTCCAGCCGTTACTTAACATTAGCACAGAAAGCATCAACCTAAGAAAAAAAGGCACAAATCTATAATAATGCAAAGAAAGGCCGAAGGCGGAGGTTAGGAGTATAAAGAGAAAAATCTGAAAGGCAGCTCACCTGCAGTTAGGTGGAGGGTCTAGAGTGATGTCTGCCAGCTCCTTCTGAATCCTGAGGCGGGGAAACAAACACAAGAGGCGTTAAGGCGTCGGAAGCGTCCCACCTGTGGCAAACCTAACCGCGACCACGGGCTCCACCGGGACCGCGGACACTGCATATCAAACGCTCAGGTCCGTGCTTCGGGAAAACTTTTCTGGAGGCGGAGGCGGCAGCCCGAGTTCTCTCGCCCCGAAGTCTAGGTTCCAATTCTGCTCGCAAACTGCGGCCGCTCCAGGCTTGCCGTTTCCCATCCGGGAGGAAATCATTTCAAAGTTTCTCCCTCCGCACTCCTCTCCCGCGTCCTTCCCTGCACCTCCGGCCGGCCGGGAGAAGGTCGCGGTCCGCCCCGCCTCCCGGCCCGGACCCGCGGCTCCACGCCCCGGGCCGGCGGCCGGAAGGGCGCCCCCCATAGGCCGCGGACGCCAGGCCCGCCCAGCCCGGCGCCGCCGTCAACATGGCCGCTCCCCGCGAGGCCCCCCGACCGGGCTGACCTGCGCCGTCGCGGGGCGGGCGGCCCGGCCACGAGGCGCGCGCTTCGGGCGGCCCCGCGCGGCTTAAGTTGCGGCCGGGCGCACTGGGCGGGGAGGCGGGCCCTGCGCGGCGCCGCGTTCTCCAGGCCCCCGGAATCCCTGCCCGCGCCCGCACAGGTGCACCGGCCCTCGCCCCGCACGCCGTCCGGACTCGCGGCCCAGCTTTGCGGCCCTGCTTTCCCCCAAGTCTTCGCACTTCCTTCGGGCCCCTTCCTTCTTTCTCGGTCGCCTCTTCTGTGGCTCACAGTGGACCCTTCCTTCCTTACCCAGGACCCCCAGTTTTCTGCCTGGACACCAACTCTCGACTTCACAAAGAGTCCCATCCCCCACCCCCAGGCCGAAGCCACCAGGCGGTTCACACCAAGCCCTGGCCTTTGTCTTGTGCTTACCTAGGCCCTCGAGCATCAATTCATAGCACAAACTACTACGGGCCTTTGCTTACACCTTCTAAACGATGCCTATTTTCATAAGCTCTCCTCCTATCACATAAAGCCCTACTGTTCTAGGTTACAACTTGAAATTCACTGACCCAGCTCGGGAGGAAAAACACGACACACACACACTTGGCAATTTGAATGACAATAGATAATTTTCCTTTTGCAAAGGTTTCTGAAGATAGGAAGAGACCAGCTATCAAAGTGATGTTTTACGAGGCATTGTTTCCTCTATGTTAAAAAGTAAGAAAAAAACAAGGATGATCACTTACATTCTTTAAACTTCCCTACTGAAGAATATTTCCTGTCCACTACAAAGTGATCAACTTTAGAAAAGGGTTTAAGTTTCTAGTAGCACTGAATTACTAGTTTCCTGCTAAATTCGGCTACCAGTGAGCTTTGCAGTTCTGAGATACTTGCATACCTGCTGCTTTGACTCAGATATCAGACTAAAAGTTTGGAACCCTGGTTTCTTTGCACCTTTTGGAATTGACTTATTTTAAGACTTACGTCTCATAGGCAAAAACTTCTTCCCCCAAAACTCGTAGAAGGCAGTTACTTCTCCAGTACCGAATAAGTAATCTCCTGGTAAATGTGCCCCTTACAATTTTGTGGGCAACGCCCACTTTCCAAACCAGTATATTTCACAGAACACCCTCTGTAGACCCCACTAACATGAATTTTCTCTTCTTACTCTTTCCTACATACACTGCCTTCACTTTTTTGCCTTTTGATATCAACCTTAACACAAATAAATACTGACTCTCAGCAAGACCCCCCCCAGGTCAATAAATTCACTGCAGAAGGAAGAGGAGGAGAAACAGAAGAGGGGAGGGAAGGAAATCCTGATGTTAATTTACAGGTAAAATTACTCTTTATAACTCCCTTTAATATTCTACATCTACAATCTCTTTCCCAGTCATTTCCAAACAAGTTTTGAGCTCCTTTAGCATAATGAACACATCACGTCTAAGAGTAAACTCCCCTTTGTAATTTGGTGACAAAATGCAGACTTTATTTACAAGTTGTGCCTTTGCCCCCAAATATATTTGTGTACAACACAGATACCCAGAAAAATATGAAATACTGATGACCTAAAGCAAATTCTTGCTTTGGGGCAGTTCAGGCCAAAAGCCTAGTGGAGAATGGGGATGTCAGAGGGGAAGTTATAAGAATGTTTCCATCAGAGCACGTATGGTAAATGCTAGGTACCAGAAGAACCCATATAGGGCTAATCAGAGAGCTAGTTAGGACCCCAGGGAAGCCAAAATGCAATGAAACCGTCTATAAAAGAGCAGTATTGCCAAGGCAGCTTGCCACTTACTTTACTCTCTTCACTATTCAAAGTAAGCTAAAGTCACTAAGTCAGCCCATGGTCAGTTACAGCACTGAAACAGTTCACCAAATTCTCAAACTTCAAGCCAGGGAGAATGACAGAACCACCTCTCGAAAAACTCCCAAGTTCCAGGACAACAAAGATTTAAAGCCTCATGTTCCATTTTATAAATACTTTAAAGAATGGTATCCCTACCTAACTAGGGAACTGGATTCCTTACTATCTTCCTGGCTTGCTGCTTTAAATTTTAGCAACTATCTAACTGACATGGAAGGGATTTATGAAAGGGTGTCTGGGGATTCCCAGTAGTCTACTGACCATAGGTTATTTTAGGAATCATGGGGGTCAGTAGGACGCTTTTGAGGGATGGCAAAGTTAAAAAGAAACTGCCTCTAGAAACATGTGAGGAAAAGAATACAGAAAAAGGCACCGCTGTAATTCAACTGGAGGAAAAAGAAAAGGTGAAATAACATTTTTACATTGTAAGAAAAGAGCAAACAGCATAGGGGCTCAGGGATATAGCTCAGTAGTACAGCACCTGCTAGGGAAGCACAGTTTTAAGTTCCATCCCCCGTACCAGAAAAAAAAAAGAAAAAAGAAAAGAACAAACGGCATGGAAAAAACGTCTCCTAGAAATTTGGCAAAGCAAAGAGAATAAAAGAGAATCCTCAAAATAACCCAGGTAATCATTTTACAATCATTTATTGTACTGATTCATTCATTTCCTCTCTCCAGAAAAATATCTTTAAATTCCACTAGGAAACATCACCTACCAAGCTTTTTTTCCCACTAATGTGAGTATCCCTTATGCAACTTGTGGGAAAAGCTCTATTAAGGAAAGATCATCCTTAGGGCTGGGAATATAGCTCAGCAGCACAGCACCTGCCTGGCAAGCACAAAGTCCTGAGTTCAATTCACAGTACCAAAAAAAAAAAAAATCATTTCTGCAACAAGTGAAGAGGAAAAGAGCTGGTCATGCAATTCATTTTGATATGAGTTGTCTAGGAAAGTATTACTACAGTAATGCAGAAACGGAGTGACAGTCCTGGGGAAGGTCACAGACTAGTGATTACTAAGACAACCAACTTGAAATATCTGGGGGTCACTAATAAACCTAAAAGGATTCTCACAAACACCAAGAAGTAGAAGAGGAAAGCCACAACAGCTAGCAGTGGACAATGAGTGAAACAGAAGAGGCAATTAGAGAAAATAATCAGGGCTTCCATGCCCCATTTTCATTTTCGAAAATACACAAACCATGAGAAGCATGTAAGCTACCCTCCCTGGAACGTGGGCCAAATGCAGCAAGAAGCAGTTCAAAAGCTACCTAGGAAGGCTGGGGAGTGGGGGTCACAGGGGCGTCGTACCTCTTGGCGCTGGTGGAGAGGAGCTTGGAGTTTTTGCTCATGCTGACTTTACTCTCCTTCTTCTTGGGGGTGTTTGTTTCTTTCTCGGTTTGCTGGTTGGAGGACGAAGATGAGGAGGAGCTGGTGCTTGCCCTCGAATCGTCATCCGACATAGCGAACCCCCCACCCCACCCCGCAAACTGCCCCTGCAGGGGGAGGGAAACAAAACAGAAACACAAGGCCCTGCAGGGAATGTAAATACGGAACTCGGGTTCCGTCTGGAGGGCCCCACTGCACCCACCGCCCTCCACCCTCTTCCCAAAGTCTCCAGGCCCATTAAGGCTCTGGCGGAGTGGACGCGGCTGATCTGTTTCTTTCGGGCCCCAAGGAGGGGACACAGCGGGCTGCCCCTCCCTCGCCCCCCGGGCTCCCCACCCGGCCTCGAGGGAGAAACCCAGGAGGCGGCGGAGGGGGCAGGGGCGCGGGGCACCGCGGAGGGCCCGGGAGGGAAGGTCCGCGGCCCGCCCGCCTCGGGGCTGTTTTTGTCCGCTATTGGGGTCTTGGGGCGCCGGTGGCCCGGGCGAGACTGCGGGGCCACGAGCGGAGTTTGGCGAGGTCGGGAAGAGGGGAGGGGCGGGAAGGAGTAAGAGAGGAAGCCGAATCGGGGGGACGGAGGCGGGGAGCCGTGCCCAGTGGGGGAAGGGAAGCCGCCGGGACAGGGGCGGCGAGGCCGAGGCCCCCCGCGCTTGCCCGCCGCCCCCACCCCGGACGCCCGGCTCGGGACTGCGCGGCCGGGCGGGGGTCCCGAGCGGGCGCGCGCCGCGCCGAGGGCTGGGATGCGGGGGCCGCCTCAGCCGCGCAGGAATAACAATGAGCCCGCCGGCCCGGGAGGGGGCCATGCCCGCGGGCCCCCGCCCCGGCGGAGCGCGGGGCTCCCCTACTCCCCTCCCCCGCTCCCGGCCCCGCGGCGGCCAGCGGGGGTTCCCGGCAGCGCTGACAGTTCGAGCCGCGACTCCCCCCACCCCGGCCCGACGTGGGCGACCCCCGCGCCCCAAGCGGCCCGGGGTGCCGGCCCATCCCCCGCGAACGGGCCCCGGACCCCTGCGGCTCCTCGGCCCCTCGCCGCCACCCCCAGCCCCATGCCCGGGCGGTACGGGCGGGCGGGCGGCCAGGGGTGTCCCTGGGGCCAGGCGGCGCGGCCAGGGGGCGGCGGGCCGCGGGGGGGATCCCCGTACCTCTCTTTGTGTCTGGCTCCTCCGTGCCGCCGCGGCGGCTGTGCTGCGGCTGCGGCTGGGCCTGGCCACTCGTGTCTCTCTCTCGCTGGGAGAGAAGCGGAAGTGCAGCAACAGCAACTATTAAACAGGCAATGGCTTCCCCCAGCCACACACGCTCGCACACACACCCCTCCTCCTCCTCCTCCTGCCCTCCTCCCCCTCCCCTCCTCCTCGCCCTCCCCTCCTCCTCGCCCCACCCCTCCCCCAGCGCCTTCCACCCACCCGCTCCCCTCCCCCTGCAGCACCTGGGAAGGGGGATCGCGAGGAGGACGCGGGCACCTGGGAAAGCCCTGTCGCCCTCACACCCACACCCCAACGCCGTCTCCAGACGCCCGGGAATGGGGCGAGGGGTGTCTGGGGACCTGGATTGTGGGAGCGAGAGGGGAAGCGGGTGAGAGATGGGGGCGATTGCAAGTAGTGTGGAGAGAATTGGGGATTCCATAAGAGGAAGTTCTTTCCAACCAAGGCTTTTGGAAAAGGTGGGGAGAAGTGACAAATTGGCGGAATAGATGATCATCTAGGGGCAAGGATTTTGGACTAGAGAATACAGTGGGAACTCTTCCTAAAAAGTGATCGGTTTAAAAAGCGAAAAGAAATCCCACAACAGGGTTTCCATTGGGCTTCCATTGGACTTCTTCCTCTGGTTGTTTATCTTCCAGAAGCAGAGGTCACGCCTATAAGAAAATCCCAAAGTAGTTTTCTGTTGGGGTGCTGGGCGCGTGCAATTTTACATTAGATTCTTCCATTCGCTTTTTATAGAAAGTGATGTGGTTTTATAAAATAATAGAATTTCGTGACAGGTAAAACATGTAGCAAGGCTTGCAGGTGTGCGAAATCACTGGGAATAAACCGTGTACCACTGACTTTGACGCGACTGAGAATTTTTTTGTACCAGTATACGTTAGACATAGTTTGATTTTGTTTTTGTAGAAATCAGATGGAAAGTCCAAGGACTGCTATATCTTGTTTTGCTACAATAGAAGTGTTATTCAAATAATATTTTTAGAGTATTCAATAATTCTGAACTGTTCCTTATTTAGTGTTTTGCCCAAACTGATTTTCAAATATGAAACCATAAAATTATAACTTAGTTTCCCCCCATGTGTCATTTAATTTGAAGAGAACTGGAGAAATATGTACCATCCAAATATAACTGCACTACCATACAAGATCTTGTACTTTGAGGTGATTTCCATGAGATTTCCCAGTCAGATTTCCATGAGCCACTTTACATTATCTCACTCAAATTGCCATCATTTTCTATGGCAACAGTGGCTTCATTACCAAAGGACAACACAAGATAGAAGCTCCATGGCATATCTAGTAGCCAAGAAAATAGGCATTCTCAGTACCCATCTAAACCCCTCCTAGCCGTCATCCTGAAAACACAATTTTATTAAGATCCGTAAATGATTTGTGTGCAGTTCTTGCTTGATTTGTATCAAGAAACCTGTGTCTACCAGGAGTAGTCACAGAATCGGGGAGTGTAAAAATTGGGAAAATCCTTTCAAGTCATCGTTTTCAGCCTCCTGCATCCTGATGGAGCTGTCCCTCCACTACCCAAAAGCATATGGATTTTAAAAAGATCCCCAGATGTAATCTTTCTTAATGTTTGGTTTTCAGGAGTCCTGATAGAGGATATAAAAACGATGACATTCCATACCATACAATATTTGAAAGCAGATGTTATCTATGTTTTACTTCTGTTGAAGAAGGTGTAAAAACTAGAGAACACAGTAAGTGAATGGATGAAATAAACACAGGGTGAGGAAAATAATACAAAAAGGCCATTAAAATTGCAAAATTTTGATTCATTTTTATTTTTGCTTTTTTGGTGGTGAGGACTAAACACAGGCCCTTATGCTAGCCAAGCAGGCCCTATATCACCAGGCTAAATCCACAGCCCCTGAATTTTGGGTATTTAAAAACACATGCCTCCCCTATGTGTACAAATAGTAAAAAATAAATAAATCATAAATCATAAAATCATATATGGAGTCTGGCATGGTTACACACACTTACAATCCTAGCTGTTCGGGTGACTGAAGCCAGAAGATTGAACATTTGAGGCCAGCATTGGCAACTAGCAAAACCCTGTTTCAAAATAATTTAAAATACAGCTGATCTTTTAAAGTTTTAAATCAAATATGTATAAAATGCATGAATTTTTTTCTTTAATGTTGGTTATCATAAATTTTATATTTGAATGCTAACTTTATAATGATAGTGTTTAATATTTTTTAAAGAAACAATATGATACTTTGGGTTTTATTGCTGAGGCATGGGCTGGGTGGTCTCTGAGGAAATAAATGATGAACTCCAAGGGTTCCTTCCTTGCAGTTCAAAAATGTTGTCTCAGTCACTTATCTGAAAGGATGCTAGGCCCCTTTTGGCTACTATTTCCCCTAACCTCTAATACACACTAACTATAGGTTAGTCCTTTATGGTTTTAGAATGACCTGCTAGGGGACTAAGTACCTCAAAATGTTTAGAAAAGAATCTCCTGCTTTCAAAACACTAATCTTTATGTCAGAATGTTTTAAATACATAATTGCCTTAGAAAAAATATTCATTTACAATCTTTTAACACTTCCACTACAAGGCCTAGGATGCTAAATTGATTTCCTTGAACTTCTTTCCTCACCCATAAAGGTCAAGATTGCCTGCTCTGTATTGGTAGGTGGCACCAAATGTGTGTCTATCATGAACATGTTTTGTTGTTGTTTTGGTATTGAGGATCAAACTCACAACCTCATGCTTGCCAGGCAGGTGCTTCTGCCCCTGAGCTAAGTACCATTGAACATGGTTTATTAACTGATACATAAAATAAATCATCATTTCCCCCGGTCCAACCTCTCATGCATTTGGTTAGAACACATAGGGTCTCTATGACTGAGAATTCATGACAAGTGTTGTATAAGAAAACCTTGTAGGAGGAAGGCAGAGTTGAGGAATAAGGCTTTTATAATTAGCAGGGACCTAAGAGACTTTTTTTTCTTTTCTTTTTTTCTTTAGCGAGATTTTACATGTATTAACAATGTTAGAGGTAGGAAAAGGAGTGTGCTCTATAGAGTGAGTGTGGCTCAAACGTGAGAAAAGAGGTGTGCCCTGTGCAATGCAGAGCTGGCCAGTGAAGAGGCTCAGAGCTGCTGAGATGGGCTCATTCAGGTTCATGCTGTAGATGAAGAAATTAAGCAGAGGTCATGCAGTAAATTGGTGACAAGAAATCAGTTATGACCCATCCCAGCCATAGGTGCTCTTGTCAGTTCTGGCACTATTAGAGAGAAAGAAGTCCCTTCATTACATGGGAGAAAAACATATTTAACATAAAAGAACTATAGTGTTTCCAAGGATGCATTAACCACCAAGACACTACAGTTGGGAAAGTGGGAAGATAGAAGCAATCTAACGGAATCACTGAATTTGTAATCTTTGCTTGAATAAACTAATGACCTCTTGAAGTTCCCTACCCCTCCTAGGAGAAAATGTCTCACTTTTATTTTACATTTATGGTTATATTTTAAATAGATAATACATTTTGATGCTGTATTGTTTTTAAAAACAAACATGCCCAAGGCACAAAAGGCTTTTGCTCCCCCCCACCATTACCAATTTCCCCAGCGGAGCAGTTTTCTGTTACAGTGCAGCAATCTTGAGCAAAGGCTACTTACACACTGAAGGCCTTGATGGAACCACTCAATTTACATTCTCAAAAACACACCCACTCACAGAAGCCCCCGTGACCCCAGCAGGCTTTGAGGAAGTGGGCTCCAGTTTTCACTAGTGCCTGTTCCTGGTTCTCAGAATGATGCAGCTCTCTCCTTCAGGTCATCTTTAGGGTATCGAGTACTTTCAAGCAGAAGCACTTGAAGATCAAGGTGCTGGCTGAGTCCCAGGAGGTGAGATGAAACAGTTGATTGAAAAGAAAGAGAGATGGTCTAACTTTTGAACACACCTGTTTTGGACTTGTTTCTCACACTGAAATTACGGTATTTCCTAAAGATAACTGCTCTCTTTGGCCAATTCCATGCCCAAACAATTGTCAAACAAATTAATACTTGTTAATATGGTATGGCCAAATAAAAATGATGTTCTTTTTCTGTCAAAAAAAAAAAAATCCTTCTGGGCTGGGGGTTTAGCTCAGTGGCATAAGCGCGTGCCTGACAAGCACTTATGGTCGTGAGTTCGATCCCTGGTACCAAAAAAAAAATCCTTCTGGGAAAGGTGGATTCACTATAGATTTCCATTTACTTCCTTTTGTTTATTTGCTTGTTTTTTTTTTTTAACCTTTTGCAGTACTGAGGCTTGAACCTGGGGCCTTCATACTAAGCTATAGATAGATAGATAGATATTTTATTTATTTATTTATTTATTTATTTGCTTTGTAACAGCTAAGTCGCTGAATTGCCTAGGCAGTTTTCAAATTTGGAATCCTCTGGACGCAGCCTCCCAGCATACTGAGATTACAGATGGGTGCCAGTATATCAGACTGTACTTCATTTTATAATGCTCCTTTGGCTGAAAACATGTTTCATATACAAAAAGATGAGGAAGGATAACAAGAAAGGGTGCATTCCATGAAGCCTAACTTTAACTCAGGTAATTTTCTTATAAAAGTTAAAAAGAAAAAGAAAAAAAGCTCACAGATTTGAAGGGCCCTAAGCATTAGCAGACCCTATGGGTCTTGAATATTGCTATCACAGGAAGCTAGGACAGAGCTAAATTATTTTTTCTACCACATGGAGGCATTGAACAACCATGTGATTTTCCAAATCTACCCAGACTTGGGAAGAGTCTAACGCTGTCGGGCAAGGGCAGGAGGGTTTTTTGATGTCCACAATGTGTGGTGCTTCATACAGGAGCACTGTTCTTAATGTATAATTTAGCATCTCCTCTTTCTAAACAAATCAACCTTTATCAGCCTTCCATACATTGACTGCATGAAGACTATACTGTAATATACTGGAAAATAGTTTGAGCAGTTTGGTTCATTAGTTTCAGAACCCTTGTCCTGAATTTAACACTTTTTCAGTGTATTGAAATTTGGAGAAATGAAATAGCAGGGGAAAGTTACTTTCATTTTACACTCTTAATTATCATTGTGAAATGTTTTCAGAGAAACATCAATTTCCCCACAGTTTAGGGGTTTGGCAAATCTATAGTCAGAGATCCAATTGTGAATCCGAAATTTGCCTCAATAATTGCAAACTCATAGCTGGGTATGGTGGCTCACACCTATAATCCCAGCACTCGGGAGGCTGAGGCAGGAGGATCATTGTGAGTTCCAGAGGAGCCTAGGCCACAAAGTGAGCTCAAGGCCAGCCTGATTTGCATAGAGAGACCCTGTCTCAAAAAATAAAATTAAATAAAATTTAAAAATTGCTAACTCAGAAGCAACTGGCAGCAAAGATAACCATCTCAGTTACTAAACCTATTTGACAAGTTCTGTTTTTGCCACAGACAGTACTTAGGCCTCAGCCTTAAATCAGTTAATCAACAAATATTTATTTATTACTCTGTGTGGCCTAAGCACAGTGTTGAGGGCTGTGGAGCTATAAAGAAGTCAGATATAAGGGTACCCTGAGTGTCTGGCAAAGCCAAGCAAAAGGGATTGCAATAGAGCCTACCAAGGACCAGCACAGCTCCAGAAATGGCCCTGTATTCCCAAGTACAGTTCCTAGATGACAAAGAGGATGTGGAAGATAAGCACCCAGACCAGAACATTTTATTAAAATATAAAATTATAGCTACCTGCAGTGGTGCAAGGCTATAGCCTTAGCTAATCAGGAGGCTAAGGTAGGAAGATTGTCTGAGACCAGCAGTTCAGGATAAACCTGGGCAATATAATGATATATATTAAATATATAAAATAATTACATAGTTACATACTTATAACATATTTTAGTATTTAAATATTTTATTAGAAGTAAAAAGAAAGGGGCCAGGGGTTTAGCTCAGTGGCTTACTCCCCTGCCTGGCAAGCACGAGGTCATGGGTTCAATCCCCAGTACCAAAAAAACCAAAAAACAACAACAAAAAAAAAAAAGAAGTAAAAAGAAAGAAACCAGCCTTTAGTCTTCAAAATGTGTCAGTCAAGAAAAACAAAGAAAAATAGAGATCCCAGGTTAAAGGAAACAAACGAGGCATAAGAATGAAATGTAATAGATGACCCAGGCCCAGATACTGTACCAAATAGAAAAAAAAAAAATTGTATAAGTATAGAATTAGGTCAATTGAATAAATTAGACCATGGAAGTTAAATTACGTAAAATTATTCAAAGTTTAAACTGAGGTGGGTAACTATACTGAGGATATTTTTGTCTTTTAGGAAATACACACTGAAATATTAAAAGGTAAAGGGGCATGATGTCTGCAAACTATTTCAAATAGTTAAGAAAAATAAATGACAGTGTATGAGGAGAATGAGAGAGGGAAAAACACCAGGTGCGGGCAAACATAAAAACAAAGGGTTACAATGTAATAAATTGGTGAATTCTAGGTTTATGGATGTTCTCTGTACAATTCTGGGCTTTTTTTTTTTTAAGACATGGTTTCACTAAATAGTTAAGGCTGGCCTTGAACTTATTTTATAGCCTAGTCTGGTTTTGAATTCACAACAATCCTCCTGCCTCAACCTCCCAAATGCTGGGATTAAAGGTGTGCACCACCACACACAGTTTTACTCTGTGATTTCCTTACAAGTTTGAACTTTAAAAAAAAAAGATTTACTTTGGAGGGAATGAAATTAGGAGAATGAAGAGAGATTGCTAATTTATCTTTCTGTACTATATCACTTCTTAAATGTGGATTATGTTAGGACACTGTTAGAGTTCAGCTGCGAAATCTTTAAGAGAACAATAACAAAATGGAAGCAGAAAAGCACAAAAAGTTTGGGGAGATTTTGAGCAGACTAATTTTGTTGAAGCACTCAGAAAATACAGTGAATGGGTGGAGGGAAGGGCGATGAGAAGTAGTAGGCCCTGATAGGGCTTGATGGTGAGCTAAGAAGCCTGTATTTCATTATAGGATAAAAGGTACACGGGAAGCACAGGGCCATTTTTACCTTATGGGAATTTAAAGAAGACTGGTTTGATAGAAAAGCCGGAATAAATATAGAAAACCAGGAAAGAAGGCATTGAAGAAGTTTGGGTTTAGAGAAGCAGTTCTTAATTCCTAATTCTTCAGCGTTATTTTAATTCATCACTGTGTAAAGCAAACTCTGGCTATGGAAGTTTCACAATAACAGAATTTATCTGTTTAGAACTTTTTGTTGTTATTGTTCTGTTTTGTTTTGTTTCTGAGACAAGAGTCTCCCTGTATAGCTCAGGTTGGCCTTGAACTCACTATGTAGCCCCAGTTGGCCTTGAACTCAAGGCAATCCTCCTGCCTTGGCTTCCCAAGCCCTAGGATTAAAGGCATGTGCCACCATGCTTGGATCAGAACTGTTTTAGAACAGTGCTTGACAGCTTTGGTTTCTTTGAGATATGTTCTTGCTATATAGTAGAGGCTATCTAGGAACTCACTGTGTAGCACAGGCTGGCCTCAAAATTTGAGGCAATCGTCTTGCCTCAGCCTCCAGAGTGTGGCATTACAGGTGTGTGCCACCATGACTGATTTATGCTTTGCATTTCATAGACATGCAATGAAGAATTAATGAGCTGGTCATAATGGTGCATGCCTGTAATTCTAGTATGCTAAAGGCTGAGGCAGAAGGATCTCAAGTTTAAGTTCACCCTGGACAATTTAGCAAGACCCTCTCTTAAAAGTAAAATGCACAGAGTAGGGGTTGTTTCAGAATGTAGCTCAGTGTGAAGGTCCTAGGTTCAATCCACAAACACTCAGTACGTTAAAAAAAATTAACGAGGGAAGGCAGTGGAATCACCTCTGTCTTCCGATTTCTGTTAGCCTCAAACAGATGACTGGGAGCACGTGGAGAATGCGTTGTTCCCCCAAGGGTGTGGGTAACATCAGGCTGAGGCCTGAACAGATCCCCTGTTCTGGAAAGCAATCCCCGCCTTGACATCAGTTACAGAGCTCCAAACGTGAAGAGCTGTAGAGATCACCAAGAGAACCTCTTCTGCTGAGAGACAAGTGGGCCGAGGTGCAGAGGAAAGCTGGGTTTTCCAAGGTCAGGAAGCTAGTTCACAGAAGGAAAGGGGCCTTCCCCGAGGAGTCCAGGTGGGCTGGAGGGATTTGTGCTCTCCACCTGTGCACCTCACACTTGAGTAGCAGCAGAGGGTGTTGAAGCAGGAGGTTGCCTTCTTGCCGGCAGGTGAGCCCTTGTTCCATCTCCCAGGAGCTGGACTGCAGTGGGCATCTGGCTGGGCACAGGTTCTGACTGAAGACACTTCCAAACCACTTGTGGTGGCAGCTGCTTGTAATCCCAGCATTTGGGAGGCTGAGGCAAGAGGGTCACCATGAGTCTCAGGCCAACCTGAGTTGCATAGTGAGTTCAAGGCCAGCCTGAGTTACACAGTGAGACCCTGTCTCGAAAACCAAAAATAAAATGAAATAAAGAAATAAAAACAGGGCTGGGGATTTAGCTCAGTGGCATAAGCGCCTGCCTGGCAAGTGCAAGGTCGTGAGTTCGATCCCCAGTACCGCAAAACAAAAAAAGAAATAAAAACAAAAGTGTGAAAGTCCTGGGTTGCATCCCCAGTACTGCACCAAACTCACACACACACACACACACACACACACACACACCTTGCCTTCTGAATTATATTTACTGAACTGGAAGCTATTGTAAACTTCACAGTGAAGCAGAGACATTATTTGTCTGATGCTCCTGAGAAGGCAGTGGCAAAGATTTGCAAAGCCCTTTTCCATTTATTCCTAACTTCAGTCCATATTGAGAAGTCTTTCTAGATCTCGGTGGAGTAGTTGGAAACCTTGAAAACGATGGGCACCATAACTTTGATACTGTCGCTGATTGTACTCACATCACCGTGGCGTGCACACCGGTCCTCTGGAGCCAAAGCTGGGATGCATCCCCGCGCCTCCCCGCAGCGCTCTCCTCCTCCCTCTCCAGCCCAGTGTGCGCGCCTGCACTGCCTCCGCTCTGACTGTCTGCACGTCCTCAGAAAAATTGTAAAGCCTGCCTTTAAAGTGGAATAGTAAAACTCACTTCCTAAGGTTTTTGAAGGTTAAATGAGAAACGCCTGAGACATGCTTAATCTGACGCCTGGCATGGCCCACGTGCCCAATAAATAGTAGCTATCTTCAGTTGAGTCTAACGTGTATCACAGCCTAACATATTTTTTCAAGGCTCAAGCCAGCGACCTTGGACTTTCTTTGGCTGTTCCAGGGTTAATAAATCAGTAGAGTGCACGCAGCCAAACCTCACTTATGTCCTATTTTGTGTTGTTTCCTGTCCGCGGAGAGCTCTTAGGAAAGGGAAGGGGGGCGCTGCCCCTTTCCAGCTGGGCCCAGGGCAAGCTCCTGCCAGGAGGTGAGGAACCACCTGTTGACAGATTGTCAGGGTGGCAAGGGCCCCCGAAGGAGCATGAACAAACAGGTAAATCAGAAGCCATCTGGGTTTTGCCCCCAAATGCTTCTCTCTCAGTGAATGAGTCAGAATGACCCGAGCTTGTGCGAAGTGCTTAAATTGTTTGAAAAACTGTCAATCTTTGCAGAGGCCTTGCATCCAGTACCTGAAATCAATTATCTTTCTGTTTGGATGGAAAGGTAGTCCAGCCTCTTCGAAGTGTGAAATCAAAGGCTCTTAAGGAAAAACTGGTTGTGGACAAGTTGAGATTTTCAAAGAAATTCAAAACACAAGGAACTTTTTTTGGAAGTTTGTCAGTCTCTAAATGGGCAAAGAAGGAAGTGTCGGTAAAATAGGCCCTTTAACTTGCTTATCCTGCATCAGAAAGTTTGCATATTGGATGCTTTCAACCCAGGGCCTTGGCACTGCGTTACACCCCCAGCCTTGGTTGGTTGGTTTGTTTTTGACACAGGGTCTTAAATTGTTAAATTGCCTATGCTGGGTTTGACTTTGCAGTCTTCTTGCCTCAGCCTCCCAAAGTGCTGGGATTACAGAAGTGTTGCCAGCACTTTTTGTCTGAAAAAGATGCAACAGCCAAGAGCTAGTCAAGTCCTTATGTTTTATTTAGGAGAGAAATTTAAACTGGATAATGTGTGGGCATATTTGACCTTTCCTTTGGGTTCTAAAATTTTACTATTTTAAGGGATTGAGAGCCGTTACTTTGCTTTGAAAATAATTTTTTTTAACTATAATTATAAAAAACAAAGATTTGTACTGAGAAACCCTCAGAGAGTAAAAAGGCCACTTTTCTACAACTCTTGGTCTCTCTGGCATCACAGAGTTCTTGGCTGCCTTAGGTGGACGGATTAGAAGGATACTTTCTCTAGTGAGACTTACGTTCCAATACTGAGAGTTTATTTAGTTCCAGTTGTATCTTAGTTTAAAATAAATCCTTAGGGTAGTGGGTTGGTAGAAGAGATATATATTTAAGATGTTGTTTTTGGAAACTGCTAAAGAATGCAATGAAAACTTGCGATTTTCCTGGAACTTCCTTTGAAAGTAAAATAGATTTTATGAACCTGGAAGTGAATATGTTTATTCTCCTCAAACATTCTCACTTGTAAATGAGTGCCTTAGTGCAGATTTAAGAGTAGAGAATTCAGATTTTATAGTTTTTTCTTACTCTGCCCTGCTTGTGGAGACCATCACTGAAATTATAAGTGATCCTCTTGTTTAATGACACTCCCAGTGTGTTTACATTATAAACATGTATTATTAACGATTTCATCCTATCATTTGTTACACATCTAGATGTTACACAGCCCCAAAACTAGGTAGCTTAGGTTTTGCCCTTCATTAAAAATGGCTAGTTTTCCTTAGGTGTATAAAGTTTCTGTTTTGTTTTCTTAAATATAGGATTTTTATGTTCTCTCTTCATGATAAACACATGAAACACCCAATTGTGTAAGACGAGAACAGCAGAGATGTGCTGTGTGTCAGTCACCAAACAGATACTCGAATATAGTGCTGTGCTAGGTCACGTTCCAAAAAGTTTTGACACATTATTTCTGCTTACTTAAAAAAAGTACTTTTGGGGGATGTGTGTGTGTGTGTGTGTGTGTGTGTGTATGTGTGTTTATGGTACTAGAAATTGATTTGAACCCAGGGCCTTCATGCATAAATTTTATTCCCAGCCCTTTAAAAAGTACTGATTAGTTCTTGAGACTGGGTCTTGCTAAGTTGCTAAACTGCCTAGGCTGGAATGGAACTTGGAATTCTCCTGCCTAAGCCTCTCAAAGCGCTGAAATTATAGGTATGTACCACCATGCCTGGCTTGTGTTTACTTTTTATCATGAAAATCTCCTTGAGCTAGAGTTAGACTATATGCCTACTATGCACAAAGCTCTGAGTTCCATCCTGAGTGCCCAAAAGAAAAAAGTAGAAAATCTCCAAATATTAATGTAGAAAGAATAGTATGCATATTCCCTTACACTCACCCCATAGCCTACATGTATTAATAATTTGTTATATTTGATTTATTTTTCCATGTCATTTAGAAGTAATTTACAGATATCAAGCTAATTTACCTTAAATTCTTCAATGTGATTCTTCAAAGAATAGTTATACACTATTACCTCTAACAAAGCAATCAGTAGTTCCCTAAGTATTCTGCTCATATTTAATTCCCTAATTTTCTTTTAGGTTCAAATCAGTATTCTGTGAAATACATGCATATTGCTTTTGTCTGTTATGTCTTTCTTAATCTGGAATGATCTCCTACCTGTTCTGCCTCTCCTACTTTTTCCTTCCTCTTTCCTTTCTTTTAATTGTGCCAAGGACTGGTTTGAAAGCAGATGTGGTGACACAAACCTATCATCTCAGCACTCTGGGAGGCTGAGGCAGAAGGATCACATTTGAGCACAGTCCAGGCAATTTGATGACTTAGTGAGTCTCTGACTCAAAAAACCCCCGAAAAACACACGGGTGGGTGGTGCTAGGGATACAGCTCAGTGTGAAGGCCATGGGTCAATTTATAATACTTAAAGAAGAAAAAAAAGAACGTCTCACATTCTAAACTTGCTTGACTGTACTTCTGAAAGTGGCCCCTTTGACTCTGATATGTCTTATAAATTTGAGGTTTCAACTGCAGTCACACATTGCTGGCGAGACCATCAAGCCATAGGTGACAGGATGTACCTCCTGTTACATCAGGAGATGAAGACTGCTTGTCTCTTCAAAGCCATCTCTCTCTCTCTCTCTTTAATTTTCATACCTTGCCTGATCAAACTGTTGAGTGGTTGAGTCAGTACATAGCTCAGGGAGAACCCAATCTCTGCCGTCAGGGAGGGGCGGGACCAACCTGTGCAGCCAGGCACGGCAGCCCTGTGTGCAGACCTGCTCCTGACTAACCACCCATCCCATCCCGTGGCTGCCAGGCGAGACGTAAGGCTCAAAGCCATCTCTTGAGAAGCAGAAAAATCTACCATTTCACCTTTGTCTTTTTTTTTTTTTTTTTTTTTTGTCTTTTTGAGCCAGGGTCTCACTATGTGGTTCAGGCTGGCCGGGGGCTCACTTTGTAGCTCAGGGCTCCAATTTCCAACGATCTGCCTGGAACTACAGGAGTGTGCCACCATGCCCGCCCCACCCCCTTTTCTTCTTTTTTCTTTTTTTGGTACCGGGGATCAAACTCAGGACCTCGAACTTGCCAGGCAGGCACTTAAGCCACTGAGCTAAATCCCCGGCCCGCCTTAGTTTTCTTGTGAGTGACAAATCCAAGCCCAACCCTGAGCTGCACAAGGCTGTCCTCAGGAAGACAAAAGGAAACATTAGTAACACCACCACCAATGCTATTGTGGGCTGTGCAATTACTATAGCAAAGCCCTACACCGGAGTTCTCCATCAGCCATTTCAGCCACTCCTCCCCATAACCACGAGAAATTGGTAACATTCTACTACCTCCACCGGACAGGCGAGGAAAGCTAAGAGCAGCAGTTGGCTGGACAGCTTCTAGGAGGGAACGATGGGAGGCAAAGCTACCCAGCCTGGCTGCCGAACCTTCACGGGAAGTCACGGGAAGTTACACAAAAGCCAGGTATCGATACAGAAATACCAGTTCTTGTGTTAGGGGATTAAGAAGACTTTTTTCCCAGAATTTTACTGGCATTATTTTATTACCTTATAAGCCATAAAATGAATAGGTACTTCTAGTGTACGATGTGGAATATGAATATAAAATAAAAATTAGAATCATTTGTTAAGTACCTGCTTTATTGGTACTGACAACTAAATAAAAGGAATCGTGTCAGAAATAAGAAAAAAGACATAAACAGATATTTTGCATTTTCTTCCTTGCAATTCTACTCTTTTTGTCCTGTTCTACTTGACATAGCCTCACTTCATAAAAATGTTTAAATATTGATATCCAAATAGCTTTACTTAATTCTAAAACAATATTAACAGGCCATGTGGTTCCTGGAAGGATCTGTTTTGCTGTTTCTGTTTTTAAAATGCCTTTTCTTTCCCTAGGCTCTTTAATCAAAAAATTTAGTTGGTCAGTTGCATCCAAACATGGTACCATGTGATTTTTTTTTTTACCATGTGATTTTTTTTAAATTCATTTTATTATTTTTTTTTAGTAGTATTGAGTATTTAAACCCAGGGCTTTTTGTACTGATCTACATTCCCTGCCCTTTTATTTTTATTTTTTATTCTGAGACAAAGGTCTTACCAGGCTGTACTTGAACTTGCTATCTTGCCTCAGCCTCTCAAACTGCTGGGATTGCAGGTCTGTGTCACTGGCCTCACTGATTTTCTTTCTTTTCTTTTCTTTTCTTTCTTTCTTTCTTTCTTTCTTTCATTCATTCATTTGTTTTGAGGCAGGGTCTCACTATGTACTCTAAGCTGGCCTTTAACTCGCTATGTAGCCCAGGCTGGCCTCAAATTTACACTGATCTTCCTGCCTCAGCCTTTTGAATGCTGGGATTAGAGGCATTCACATTTGGCTCTAACAGTTTTTTCCGTGGTGCTGGAATTGAACCCAGGGGTTTTCTATATAACCCCAGGCCTTTTTATTTCTTATCTTGCATAGATGACCAGGTTTAGCCTTGAACTTGTGATCCTCCTGCCTCAGCCTTCTAAGTAGCTGAGATTATAAAAATGTGTCATTGCTCCCAGCTGTCCTAAACAATTTACCTACATTATTTCCCTGAATCTGTCCTTTTGGTAGCTGCATTTATAACCTTCAGTTTACAAATGAGAAAACTGAGGCTTAGAGAGATTTAAATATTTAGATGGAGTCACACAGCTGTTAGGTGGTGGAGTCAGAATTCTGAGGCCAGCATCTCTAGTTGTCCGTGTGGAGAGCAATAAATAATCACTACCATTTTCATGAACTGAATTTCAAACCCTTAAGCATATGCAAATTCAGCACTTAGTAGAATGTCCTGTGAACCTGGAACAACAGTACAAGGCTTCGAGTTGGAAAATGCAATTTTGGAAGCTGGAACTCAGGCCCCAATTCCTGTATTAGCAGCAGAGGAGAACTCTAGCCCCTCCCCGGGTCTCTTCCTCCTGAGTAGCCAGTGCACTTTCTTTATGGAGACCCAGACATCTGTGTGTACCGCTGCTTGGGCTTCTGTCCCTGGCTCTGCCTCTGGCTCAAAGCTCACATGGGCAGCGTGTCTTCTTTCCTTCCCCCTTGGTTTCACTCAGCAGTCAATGAATAAATATTTGTTGAGTGAATACATGAATGAATGAGTGAATGAATAAACAGCTGTCAAACCAGCCATAGGCGGAAAAGCACACAGAGGTGCTTAGACTGCAAGCTGTTTGCCTAAAATAGCCTTGGCCTGACCAGAATATAAATTCCACCAAACTTCAAGTTAAGTTGGAGAATGTTTGTTTCTAGCTTACATACTAGACAGCATATTCTTACTTCACATTTCACACCTGGTTCCCTTAAAATTATTCATCGTTTTACTTACTGTGTCATTGTGTCCAATCATTTAATCTCTCTGATTCTTGTTTTCTCAGTTATGAAAGGATGCCATTAAGTCACACCTTGCAGGTTGTCCTCAGGATAAATTAAGGCCCTGTGGACATGTGTTTTGTAAACTACATAATGCCTTCTGATGCCACCATCATCTCGTCCTTATGGGTCCACTGCTATTTGTGGCCCTTGTGTATCTTGTTGAGAGGATATAAACACTTACCGCAAGAATGGTATGGTTGGAAGAATTCAGCTATTTTCTTTGATACGTGCTCACCTACTTCTTCCTTCTAGTTGGGATTTACTGGAACAAGTGAGAGCATTAACATTTGCTCAGCTGCTTCTCACCAGAATAGAATAAATTCTACCCTGAGGACTTTGGTGAAGCCAGAGTGTTTGCTTGAAGTGAACCCAGGGTGCTAGGCAGTGGTTAATGGGGTCTCAGGGAAATGACACAGTGAGCCCAAAGGCTGAGGAAGATGCAGTCTTCTTCTGTCCTCTGTCCTCTCTCTGTCATCACCCTCTCCCTTTGAGTATCTGTGAAACTAACAAAACTATTTCATGTCTTCTTCCAGGTTCTTTGCACTAATTTTTGAAACTTAAAAAATACCCCAGATAATTATTTTGGTGGGTTCCAGAACATAAATTTCAATTCTCAGGCCCCAAGCAAATATCTCAACCAAGGATCCCTTACCTTTTTTAAAGTGTGCAAAGTCAGTTTCTCCAGCAAAGAAAGACCTAGTATTTTCCTGGGCCTTCTTGCAAACAGAGGCCCCTTAGACAATATTTACATCTCTGTGTGACTGAGTTGGACAGCGTTTTGGGCAGCGGGAATAAGAGAGGCATTGATAGATTCCAGTAAGGCTGGCGGGTATTGAAGAGTAAGGATGGTGTAACTCAGGGACTGGGCACTGTATTGGTGAAAATTTTCTAATTTTTTTCCCCCTAAATCTATTTTACTTCAAAGAGAAACAGAAAAAAAAAAAAAAAGGAAAGAAAAAACATTCAAAACACATCAATGGGGGGGCAACAATCATACATAGATTGCACATTGTCATCTCTAAAAACTTCAAATGTTTATGGGGTTCTCCTATAAACCAGGCACTGTGTTACTCTCCTCAATTTATCTTCATAACTACCCTATGAGATAGAAACTATTACTGCTGGCTTATAGATGAGGACACCAGCACACAGACAAGGGACGAAGTTAAAGTCCTACAAGCCAAGTCCTACAGCTGGGATTCTCCCATAAGCTCTCTGACCCTACTTTACTCCCCTTTTGTGGTAAGGGTCAGGAGCATCTGGGAATGTGTTAGAAATGCAGATTCCCAACCCTTGTTTTACATTTTTTTGAGTGAGAATTTGCATTTTAACAAGAGCCTTGCAATCCGCATGTGCATTTACTGCTGCTATTTAGCTCTAAGCAGTGGCTGCCCTGAGCATTGCTTTATTCTGGTTCTACTGGACTCTCAGCCACCCATCTACAAAACGAAGATGGGCTGGACTGCTGTTGAGAATTCAATGGAACAAAATGTGTTAGGTGACTGGAAGTTTAGCAGCACCTTTCTAAATGTCTTTA
>PVJX010022815.1:0-30028 GCA_004027295.1 Dolichotis patagonum
GGTCTCATGTGTTCTTTTAATTTCCTCTAAATTGGGGTGGGGCAATATTGGCCCACTCCTCAAACTGTCTGATGTTCTCTGTGTGGGTGTAGGGGGTTACCCACTCTCATGCCAGGTTAGCCAAGGTCTTACACTTTGAGGGAGTTTCACTTCCACCCCTATTTACCCACTGCAGACCTCTTTTTTATGGGGCAAACTCACCACACTGACTGAAGCCTGATGAGGTCTTCTGTTTGGGTGAGGGGTTCCTGAGCCTCTCATCGAGTCAGCATGATACTCCACTGCAGTCCAATGTTCCTGGTGGAAGGGCAGGTCCAGTTGATGTGGTCCCAGGCAGCTCAGGCCTGTGGCAGACTTCCTAGATGTTACTGGAGGAGGGGCAGGCCCAGCAGCGGCAGACCCAGGCACCTCCGGCCCTCTGCCACTGGTCCCTGCACTGTTCCTTGAGGGCAAAAGTCAGGCCTAGCTCTCCTGCGCAGCCCCGGCTCTCAGCTGCAGGTCCCTGTGATGTTCCAAGTACCTAAGACAATGAGAAAATTTTTAAGTGGAAGTAAAGAAGAGCAGGAAAAGATCTAAACTGATCAGTTTAAGAAAATTCTATAAACATCATTTTATTAGAAGTATAGAAAAACTTTTATCTTTTAATTAATGCTTATATAAAAATGCTTATGTATAATATATAAGCTATATATATACATATATTTATATATTTATTAATATATATATACTTACATATAGTTTACATATTTAGTACATGTTACTAGAAATGTTATTTGTTATCAATTTTATTCCTTATTTTCTCTTTTCATAAATACATATGTTGAAAGGCAAACATCACTTACACAGATAAAAAGGAAAATAAATTTTTGAGACTATTTTAAGCAACATTTTATTTATTTATTTACTTATTTATTTATTTATTTATCTAATTTATTTATTTGTACCAGGGATGGAAATCATGACCTTGCACTTATCAGGCAAGCACTTGAACCACTGAGCTAAATCCATGGCTCCAGACAACACTTTAAATCACAAATAACTATAATCAAAACTATTTTTAATTTTATGTGTAGTAAGTCACCACCAATTCATTGTTCAAATATTCATCCATATTTCCTCCCACTACTAGTACATATAAAATTAATATTAGGGGATTAAAATGGCTGAGTAGAGACTGGCAATGAAAACAGCCTTTCTGTGATTTGGAATCAAGGCACTTAGAAATTAACAACTCAGTGAAAAAAAAAGAGAGTTACACCTCTGGGAATCAGGAGGGCATTCATAGGAAAGTTGTGAATGACAGACAAACTAGGGAAATAAGACACAATGCTGAGAAAAGAATGAAGTAGCCTGGAAAACTGACCCATCTCTCAGGAATGGAAATATCTCACTACTAATACTACACAAACGCTATGGAGAAACAACAAACTGGGTCAGCAGTGCTAGTTCTAAGAAAAGCTCAGGGCTATTGTAAAAGGCAACAATAATTTGGGGGTTTATTATAAAAGAGAGACACTTTCCACATATCAGGTTAAAGTTGGAAAAGAAATCCAGTTTAGCACCTGCCACATTTAAGAGTTTAATCAAGTTCCATTTTAGGAAGGGGTTAATTGTTTAATTATGAGCCACACAAAGCTTCAAAATTTCTGATATCACCCTACTAGTCACGGGGTGGGAGATGGCATCAAGAGACAGCCATGGGGAGGAAGAGATGTGCTGGACATATAGCCCAATGAGAAGTTTAAACATGAGCTGAAAAGCACATGGAGACCTTGTCCTTCATGGAGAGAAGCGAGACCATTCATTTGTGGCTTTTTGTGTTGGGTGAATCTAAAAGTTGTCCTTAGGTTCAGTGTCTCCTTGAACGCTCTCCTTTCTGTCTACATTCAGCACAGAACTCAGTAGTCTGTTTCCATTCCTTATCTTTAAATATGAGCAAGAAAATGTCTCAGCCTGGACATCTGTCATGGTCTAGGGTGGATGGACAGAGGGACCTCTGTAGCAGGACTAGCACCTCAGAAACTCACAGGCTGTAAAATTAGGTGGAGGAAAACATGATTTGGGGTGCCAAGAAAGATGAAGAATCCAGAATCTGCTTAAATGACTACGGTCCTAGTGTGGAAACTAATGACTCATGAAATCCAGCAATAAAGATGGAACAGAATTCAACATCCACACACACACACACAAACATGGGTGTGTAAACAAAGTAAGTCTTAACAGTGAACTACTATTCTTCCTGCCTTTTTGGTTGATCGCAGTATTGCAGACCATAAAAAGGAATCACTTGTTCAAAATCCCAAAAGAATTTTTAAAAATCCTTTTTTCTCATTTCTTTGGGGTGAAGTTTATGTTTTTCTTCTGTTTTCTGTTTTCCTTTTGACTTCACTTTTTTCTTTTTGCTCTTTATTTGATCATTTATTCTTTTTCATTTGTTCTTTACTATCTAATTCTATAAAATTACTTTTGCTTCTGAATATGATTCTTTATTCAACTTTTCAGTTTTCATATGTTTCTTTTCTATAATTTTCAAATTTTATTTCTTTGATTCTCCTGTTTCTCACATCATCATTGGTATCACTATTAAGCATTTTTTATCTTTAGATATTTAATTAACCCTATGCTTTTATTGTTAACTTATTGTCTGTTATTTATGGTATCATAGTTTTTGCATTTAGTAAATATTTAATCTAAGTTAAGATTTGCTTTTAAAAAATATTTGCTTTTTTGTGTCTATAACTATAGATCTTTGTGACTTGGTGGTATAAAAATAGTCTTATCTGGTAGGTAAATATTCAGCTTGTCTTTGATCCAATAATTGTTGCTGATTTTATTGTCAATATTGGGCTTCAGCAGAACATAGAACTTTCTCCAAAACAGCCCACGTACTGCCCTATAAAACATGCTGAAAGAGATACAAAAGAATCAAATAAAACCACGGAAAAGAGAGCAATGGAAGTGAGACCTGAAAAAAGAGGTTAGGGGAAACAGATGGGGACATAAAATAATTAAGCTACTTAATGTACATGTACAATCCCTCATAATGAATATGTATTTAGAACATTCTAAAAATTATAACAAAGAAAGTAAATAAAATTAATGTCATTTTTTGTTATATACTGAAGATTTAAAGTGATATCTTTTCACAAATGTCTAAAATGTGTTTTATGGTAAAGCCATTCCAGTTTAATAAGTTAATCATAAGGATACAGCAGTAGGAAAAATGGTTCTGATATAAAAATTTCATTACTTTATACTCTTTTCAGATAATTTCCTGTAAATATGTTGGTTAGGATAGCATAGGTCACCTGTAGCATGAATACCTTCAGTATTTTGGTAGTGTAAAGGAACACATATATTTCACAGAGTTGCTGAAGGCTGCTCTTTTTAAAATCATTATTCTTGAACCTTTACTGAAAAGTGGATATCATTTTGATCATTTACAAAAAGAGAACAAAAAAAATGAGAGGGAACAGCAGTGTAGGAACCTAGATGGTTCTTGAGACTGTAAGGGTAAGCAAAATAAATGAAACATAGAAATTTCATTGTTACATTTTCTCTAATATAAGAAATCATACATATATATATATATTATGTATATTCCAAATTAATGTAAATTACATATATTACAAACATAGCAATTTAAAAATTAAAAAAAGATATATAGTACATCTTTATCAGTTTATTGGTGATTTTTAGTCACATTGTGCTTTTTACTATCCTGTAACAGAAACTTTCCGGACAGCCTCATGATGTAAACCAAATAATTGTACTCTAATAGTTTATAGCAGTCATCTTACATTTTCAGTTATGTCCTGCACCCAGCTGTGCCACTCCTTGATAAAGACAGAAGGACACATTATAAGCCTGTTATAATCTTAAAATATTCTTAAACCCAAATATTGCTCTCTGGGTGATACATTAGTGCAGGCAGGATAGTTTAGTTATGCCTTGTACTTTGTAGTTTACATGAGAACAGCATTCAATGAAATAATTTGACACACTGTCTTAAAAAGGGCACAAGGGGCCTTTAGTAACCATGTTTTCAAGTACCACATTTAGAGTCAGTAAAACATTTTATTGCTTATCTTGATGCATGGGTGCACTGGGGCTGTGTTACCAACATTATGTAGTATTATTTCTATACATTCATAGGCACATAGTTTAATGGGCATTGTGATATACGGTTAAGTAGTATAAGTGACAGCTGATAGCAATGTTGAGTCAATAAAGGGAATGACATTTTAAGAAAAGAATGAGCAAACTAGTTGTAAGAGCAAAAAAAAAAAATTCTAAAAGATTTAGAAGCAAGGTCCATTATTTCTGTCCAGAAGCCGTTCACTAGAGCAATAAAAGCTGTTTGCAGCACTGTCGTAAAGATTTGTCTATGAACTATAGTGTAACAATTTGTTAGATGGATGACATAGCATTATCATTTAAGGACAATTTTTGAGGAGAATGTTTCTTGAATATTATAAAAGAAAAAATTGAAAAATGAATGTTAGCAATGCAGAATAAAAGCATCTCCACTATCTTATTGTTTTTACTGGGAATTTTCTCTTAATCAATTGCAGGATTAAGAGGATAATAACCATCATCAAACTGCCTATTATCCTGATTACTCTTGTTATCTTTTATTATGAATGGCATTTTTTAACTATTAATTCTTCACCTTCTTAGAATTTGTTCAAATCGAATATATAATACTTTCAAATTCTTCAAATGAAGAGACACACGAACCTTTGTCACAGCCCACAAAGGTCAGCAGAACGCCATGTTGAAAATGGGATAAGAATTGTGATAGGCTGAGGGCACGTGGCTTATCCTAGGACGAAGCTGCTCCGGAGGCTTCATCCAGAGGCGCGCTGCGGGATACTACTGTTAGGATCTGACCTTAATTAGGCTTTGCAATCCCAGCACTAAGCCTTAGGGCAAAATCTTATATTAACTACTCTGATGTACCCTCAAAAAACAGGATTTTGCACTATATTATGCCCTGGATATAGCGGAGTGTGATGGTCTTTGGTTCAGTCCCTCTACCCCAAAAAAAAAAAAAAAAAGAAAAAAAGAAAAAAAAAGCTAGAAATTGAAGATGTCATAAAATAATGTGAAGACATCCTGTGTTAATAAATTGGAAAGATCAGTATTCTTGAAATGTCCATAATACCCAAATTGACTTTAAAATTCATTAAAATTCCTATCAAAATGCCAATGGCATTCTTCATAAAATTAGAAAAGACATTCTAAAATTGGCATGGATCCACAAAATTTCAAATAGTTAAAGATATTAAGAGCAAGGAAAACAAGGTAGTAGGCATTATGTATTTTGACTTCAAATCTTACAGCAAAACTGTAGAAATCAAGTTAGACTGCCACAGAAACACAGACCAATGCAGTAGATGAGAAAGCATAGAAGAAAACCCACACATCCATAGTAAAAAACTTTTTCAACAAAGGTGCAAAGAATATACACCGAAAAAAGGGACAATTCTCTTTAAAAAATCTTAGCAAGAATATTAGATAAATGCAACCATACTCCTATTCCTCACCAGTTAAAAAATCTCCTCAAAATGCTTCAGAGACTTAAATGTAAAACCTAAAACTGTGAAAGTACTACTAAACATAGGGAAAGTTTTTCCCTTTTGGATGGCAAGGTTTTTAAAATTTTTTTTTTTTGTTTTTGACAAGACAGACTAAACACAGGATACAAAAGCAAAAATAGACAAATGGGATTAGATAAAACTAAAAATTGTTTGGAGAGAAAATGTGACCCGTAAAAAGTAGAAATCAACCTAGAGAATTGGAAAGTATTTCAAGCTGTACATCTGACAAGGAGTTGACATGCCAAATATATAAGGCATTCCCAAAACTCGATAGCAACAAAACAAAAAGAACCAAACCAAACTGAACCAAACAGAATGGAACAGAACCACAAAAAAAAAACTTGACATGAACTTAAGGATCAATGAAGATCTAAACAGGTATTGTCAAATGAAGGTGTAAAAATGGTTAGTTGGCATATGAAAATGTTCTCAGCATACCAGTCTTCTGGGAAATGCAGAGGAAAACAGAAGGGGTCTCATCATACCCCCAGAAAAAATGACTAATATATTAAAAAGACTGAAAATAACAAGGGCTGGTGAGGATATGGGGAAACAGAAACTGCTACATAAGATAGGAATGTAAATATGTACATCAATTACAGAAAACAGTAATAGCAGTTCCTCTAAAAATTAAACAGAGAATCAACTTTACTGTGTATATATTAAAAGGAAGTAAAATCAGTGTGTTGAAGAAATCTTTGTAGTCCTGTTTTCAAAATAGCATTATTCACAATAGCTAAGAAATCAAAATATAAAATGCCCATCAACTGATGAATGGACTTAAAAATGTGGTACATATCCACAATGCACTACTAAAAACAAAGTTCTGTCCTTTGTAACAATATGTACAGAAACAGAGTTCATTATGTTAAGTGGCATAAGTCAGACACAGAACAAGTATCATATGGTGTCACTCATATTACATATGATACTTATCTAAAAAAGCTTGATTTCACAGAAGTTGAGAGAAGTGGTATTTACTAGAGGCTGGGGACAGTGGGTAAGGTATGTTATAGTTGCTTGGGGTACATTATGAAGTACAGTAGCTATAGGAAACAATTATGTACTATAAATTTTAAAAATCTAGAAGAAATAAATTAAGTTTTCACCACAAAGAATGATGAATATTTGAACAAATAAATATTTAACCTAATGCATTTGGTCACATATCAAACTTTATATCTAAGGTATTAATTATGTTAACATTTTATGTTTTTGTGGATCATTTAAAAAACTGTATTGAATAGCTTTACATGCTAGGATCTCTTAATAAAGCTGCTGTTGAGAAGTTTTATCTGACTTTGAATCCATTATTTCAAGAAATTTTGCAAAATTATCATAATAAGTGGAAACCTTTATATAAATAATTTTAGAAGTTTAGTAGTGTCAAGTGGCTTTATAAATTTAATTATATTTTACCAACCACTAAAATATAATAGTGAATATTATGTCTATTGTGAATTCAATATTCTGGATATCAAAAATTTTACAATGAAAATTTTACTTTCTTTTCCAGTACTGGGGATGAACCCAGACCCCTGTGTGTGATAGGTAAGTACTATCCCACTGAGCTACGTGCCCAACACTTTCATAAAATTTTACTTTTGCAGCAAGGCCTTGCTAAATTCCTAAACTGGCGTCAGGACTGGACTTATCCTTCCTTAGCCTTCCAACTACTTTTAAATGGTGTCTTCTAACATCTGTAAAGATATTTAGTTAATCAAGTTACAGAGTTTTTTTGGTAAGTAAAAACAGCGTAATTTCTTTGTTTTCAAATAGTGTATTTGTCCACAGCAGCTCTGATTAGGCAGATGCTCAGTTGCTATGTGGCAGACATAGTTTGATACATTTAGAATTTTGTTCTGATAATAAAACATAAATTTTCCTCTGCTGTTAGTTATCATATAGTCAAATAGTTAAAGATATTAAGAGCAAGGAGGGACAACCCTAGTATACAACCCTATCATTGCTTTTCACTCCTGGTGGGCAAAAAATAACGAGATACCTTTATGGCTAATTAAATGTCCATTTCATAAACTTTAAATATTTTATATATGGATGCAAGATTCATGTATGAAGCATTTAAATATCAGAAAAACTAATATTATTGCTTCATATATACGATACTCTGTTGAAATTTCAGTCTATTCCTTTTCTATGAAAAACAAAGAGTTCAGGTATGTGAAATGATAAGTACTCCATATTTTTTTCTGGGCATTAATCCAGTGACCAGATGCTCAGTAGAGTCCACATAGATTTGCAAGTTCTCACACAAACAACCCCTAATTAAGATTCTTTAATTGGGGTGCAAGCAAAAAGTATACATACTTCCAACAGGAAGCAGCAAAAGATGTCCTGTATTCCTAAATTATTTGAGTTTTTTAATAATTTAATAAATATTCATCACACCTAATACATCATATGTAATGATATGAGCATATTCCGGCTTTAATAACCTGTAAAAACAGATTTTCATTGCATTTGCAATAACCAAGTCTCAGTTATGTTTGTAATGGGGCTCAGTTTGGACAGTTACTATGAAGTAACACTGAATTTAGTTTAACTCCGGTTCATTTTTTTCGTTGAATCTCTTCTATCCAATTAGTCATGATTAGTTGAATAAAGTTTGCATTTAATCATTTAGTCTCTCTTCCACTTCCTGTAATGTTAAAGAATCTTTGGTCAACATAAATATTTTCATTTCGCTCACACTGCTTTGTGTGCTGATATCTGACTCTTTTGCCCTTTTATTTATGCACTCTTAAGTTTTTAATAGTAGTATCTTCTAGAGAACTGGTCATCAAAGGATTTGCTTGATTAACCTTCAAAGTACGTGCAAAGCTTATGTATCCTCTCAAATACAAATATTTGCATCTTGACATCTAAATTTGTATAACTTATTTAGATGCTAATTATAAATAATTACATTTTTAAAATGTACACCATTATTTAAATACATTCACTGGAAACCAAATTTGATAGTTTTTTTTGATACTCTCATCCTTTTGAAGAAATATAAGATTAAAAGTTTCATTAAAAATCAGAAAATTTAATTATTATTCTCCTGTATTTTTATCTTCCTTTACTGCATTTTTATGAACTCTAATTTTATTCAAAAGTCTTTTATTAAGTATTCTACCATGCTTTTGTGAAACATAAATATGCACATAAATTATATACCTGAAGAAATGAGGATGGTATTAATTATGTATTGAAAACATGTATTAAAATACATAAAATTTTGAAGTCACCAGTAAAACCATCAAATTAAAAAATAAACGCTATAGAATGATATATTTAATATTTTTTCCATTTTGATTAATACTTCTACTAGTTTTAACTTAAAAATTTACATGTTTTATTATATAAAACATATACAATAAAGGTAAGTATATTTTGGGAGGGAGCAGTGGTTACCAGGAATCAAACTTATAACCTTGTACCTGGCAAGCAGACTCTTGTGCCACGGAGCTAAGTCCCCAGCCCTTAAATATCAGTAAGTTTAAAAAAAAACCAAAATTAATTGAAATAGTTGCACGTAGTTATTTATTTTTATATAATTAACTTTACTAGTACGTTTTGGGTATGCATAATAATTATATTCATCATATGGAACTTGCACCTGTACATGATATATCTTGATTCTTCTTTTTATCCCATTCCTTCCTGTACTCTCTCTTCAACAGAGCTTTCCCTCCTTACTCACAAAAGTTTTGTTTCCATGTTTTCCATTTTTCCTCATTATTTACTTTTCCCTTCCTTCTTTTTCCTCTCTCCCATTCCCTATTTTCTCTTTGCATTTGAACATCTTCTTCCTATTTTGCAGTACCTATTATACATGTGGGTCCTTATTTACACTATTGGTTTCTCACACCAACAAAAATATTTACACATGTGTATCTCATTTATTTCACTTAAGGGTATGGTCTGAAGATGCATCTATTTACCTAGATATGCCTCAAGTTTATCCCCCCCCCCTTTTTTCATTCTGGAGATCAAACTCACAACCTTGCTCTTGCCAGGCAGGCACTTGTGCCACTAAGCTTGTATCTCAGCCCTCAGCTTATCCTTCTTTGTAGCTGAATAGTGCTCTATTATACACAAAACACATCTTTATTCACTAAATGGTTGATGCATATTTGTACTGTTTCCAATAATTAGCTATTAAAAACTATGCTTCTATAAAGATGCAACTCTTGCTTTAGTTTTCTGAGGACTCTCCACACTGATTCCTACATTGGTTGTGCCAGTATACAATCCTACCAATAGCCTCTCTAGTATTTGTTATTGGTTGATTTCTTGAAAATAATTCTTTCTGGAGTGAGATGGAATCGCAGCTGTTTTAATTTGCATTTCTTGAATGACTACTGATGTTGACTCTTTTTTCACATCTATATTTGTAATTTCTGCTTCTTCATCTGAAAAGTATCTATTCATTTCAGATGCCAATTTTTGGGCTGGGCCTTTAAATTTGGTTGGTATGATTTTTTGGAGTTCTTTATATATTTTTAGATATTAGTCCTGTGTCTAAGCGAAGAGTGGCAAAATGTTCTTCCCACCCTCTGGATTGTCTATTCATGCTGCTCATAGTTTCTTTGGCTGCACAAAAGCTTTTTAGTGAGATGAAATACCAGTTGTTGATTCTTTGCAATACATATTTCTTGTGTGATCAAAATTTTGTTCATAAAATTTTTCCTACACCTGTATCTTCAACAGTTTCACCTATTCTCTCTCCTAGAATATTCAATGCTTCTATCTTTATTTGATCCATCATTATTTTAATTTATAGCATAGTGAGAGCCATGGCTGTAGCTTTACTCTTCAGCATGGGAAAAGCCAGTTTTTCCTGCACCATTTATTAAAGAGGCTAGCTTTCTTCCAGTGAAGGTGTTTGACCCCTTTGTTGAAGACAGGTAGTTGAGAGTGTTGGAGATCCTTCTGCATCTTCTAGCAAAGAATTTGAGAAACAGAAGTATTAATGCTCTAAATGTTTGTGGACTTCACCAATGAATCCATCAGGGTCTGAGCTTTCCTTTTTTGGTAGTTTTAAATTATATCTTCAATTTCATTTACTGATATTGGGTTATTTAGAATATTTATATCGTCTTTATTCAGCTTTAGTAATTCTTATGTACCCAGGAATCTGTCCATTTCTTCTGTGTTTGCAATCTTATTTGCATACAATTGCTAGAAGTGGGTATTCATATTCTTCTGAATTTCTGTAGCTGATGTTGTGATGTTGCCTTTTACATTCTTAATTGCATACATTTGAGTGTTTCCTTCCCTTTTTGGTAAAGTTAGTTAGGCATTTATTAACTTCATTTAAACTTTCAAAAAACCAACTCTGATTCATTGATTCTTTGTATTATTTCCTTAGTCTCAGCTGCATTAATTTCTGCAACTTTATAATTTTTATAATTTCCTTTCTTATATGAGTTTTGGGCTTCTTTTTCTAGAAGTTTGAGATTCCAACATTGTTTATTTGAACTTGTGCAGTTTTCCAGAAATGAAAATTCATTTCCATAAATTTCCCTGTCAGGACTGCTTCCGTTAAAACCCATAAGTTCTTGTATGTTGTATTGGCAGTATCATTTAATTAAGAAACTATCTTCTTTAATTATTTCTGTGACTCACTGGTTGTTCAGGACAGTGATATTTAATTTAGATGTGTTATGTAATTTTTATGGTTTCTTGTGCCATTGATTTTCAATTTCATTGCACTATGGTCAGAAAATAGGCATGAGATAATTTGATTTTCTTTGCATTTACTTAATCATGTTACGTGAGGTAATATATGGTCTATTTTGGAAAATACTCCACTCACATCTGAGTAGAATGTATACCCTGATGCTATGGTGTGGAGCACTCTGAAGGCATCTAGTAAGTCCATTTGTTCACAGGTTTGGTTCATTTCTGGTAAATTATTGTTTCCATCTATGAATTTTTTTTCAAATTAAATGTATCTTTTTATGGAACATATTGTTGGATCTTGTTTCTTGATCAATATTGCCAGTCTCTTTCTTTTGACTGGTGAATTAAGATCATTTACATTCATGGTTATAAATTATACGTATTGGCTTTTCCTTCTCACATTATTTTCATGTTGTTGGTTCTCTGTCTTTCCCTTCTATTTATTTGTTTGCCTTGCCTCATAGATACTTTTTGTGGTGCTCTTGGAATTGTAGTTTTGTGTTTTTATTTCTAAAATATCATTGAAACAATTAGAGAGCTTGTTTGGTGGTCATGAATTTCTTCAGTTGATCTTGGTTGTAGAGGTATCTTATTTCTTTATAAATTTTAAAAGAAAGTTTTGCAGTGCACTTCATTCTGGGCTGGAGGTTGTTTTCTTTCTGGACTTGAAATAATTTACTTCAAGTTTACCTTAATTTAATGCTGCTGAGGAGTCTGCTGTATTCTGATGTTTTCCTTTATAGGTGATTTGCTTCTTTTTTCTAATGGTTTTTAATATTCTGTTTTTGTGCTGAATTTCTGGAATCATGACTATTGTATGCCTCAATTTAGATTTATTGAGATCATAGGTAATTGGAGTTCTATATGCCTCATTTATTTTTATGTCAAATTCTTTTGCCTTGCTTGGGAAATTTTCCACCACTACTTCTGTGAAAAGAATGTTTTTCACTGTTTGCATTGTCTCCTGATTTTTTCATGGACTCTGATCAATCAATGTTATGTTGTTGTCTACATCATCTTGAAGATGTTGGATTGAGTTTTCATAGTCCCTTTCTATTTTTGAGAAATCTTTCTTTTCATGAATTCTAACCCCAATCCTGTCTTCCAGATCTGATATTCTCTCCTCACTTTGGTTCACTCAGCTGCAATTCCAATGGAATTTTTAAACTGAATTTCTGTTTTAATTTGTTTCATGAATTTTATTTCTTTCCTATGTAATAGCTCCTCTATTTTTTTTAAATCTGTGTCTACTATACATTTAGTGAGTGATCCTTCATTTTGTGTATCATTTTCTTTTACATGAGAGATTTTTTGTGATCTAATTTTCTCCATCTCCTCATTCATGTGTATTTTTTTTAAACTTCTGCTACTACTGTTTCAGAAAAGTTGGTTGGCTGATGATTTCATCTATCCTGTCACCTGGACTTGTGCTGGGTGGACGGGAGGTGTAGGGTTGCATTGTGCTTCTGTGTTTTGTCACTTTCTATTTTTTAAAAATTTTTTAATTTTTTTAAAATTTTAATTTGTTTTCTCTGTGTTATAAATTACTTCAGGTAAGTAGGTAGCTTTATAACTAGTATTGAAACTTCTCTGGGAAATGTCTTTTTTCAGAGACATCTTCCAGTTGTGTGTGGCTCTTGGTCTTTGGGTCTGTCCCTAGATCCTACTGCTCCAATTTATTAGGGATGAGAAGTTGCTAATTGGCTCAACTCTTTTGGTACTGGAATGAAGAACTTCCCCAGTCCTTTGGTACTGGATTACAGTGATAACTATGACCCCAGATAATCACAGTGTTGTCACACTGTGACAAGGAAGAAGAACTGAACATAACAGGTATGGTACCTTGACTAAAGTACAATTATAAATAAAAACAGCATTAAGCACAACACAGAAACTGACAAACTGTTTTAACTATTAATTTGGTACTTTTAACCAAAGTAGCAAGATCTGTAGTTAGGTATAACAATTCAACATAAATCAGAAACCTGTTTGCTAGGAGCAGTGTGATTTTATTCTATGTGCATGTGTGTGTGTTGGGATGGTGGTCTAAGAGGGACAGTGGAAAAATAGACAAATGAAGAGAAACATTGTATAACCAAGGGTAGCAGACTAAGAATGATCAGCAAAGCTTTGGGAAACTAGAGAAGACAGCAGACAAAGAATAAAGAAGAAAGCAAAGATTATTGACGTGAACCAAAAAGACTAGAGACAATGTTATGTCACATGAAAATATTGAAAAATTAAGAATGACTGTTGAGCAAAGAGAGAAAACAGATGAAGAAAAAAATCAGTAAAATTATAAACATAACCAATCACATTTTAAAAAATGAAGACGGAGAAAGCAACAAAGAAACAAGCAAGCAACAACAACCATAAAATTCCTCTAATGTCTTCAGCTCTGTGGTAATGTCCAAGTCAGAGCCCAAATCTCTCCTCCCCATGCAAATCTGTATTAGGGTTGGTGCTGGGCACAGGACTGATCCTGGCCTCTGGATGTGGGACCTGGTTCCAGAGTACTCACCCAGCAACTGTCTGTGTGTCCCTCAGTGGCCCCGTATCTCTTTGCTCTGTTTGGCTCTGTGTCATTCTTGAAGTTGCTGTGGCAGCCTCAGACAGAGAAAAATCAAGGCTGCTCCCAGTCATACGTACAGTTAGCTCTTTCTGGCCCTTTTACATCCTCCTGTGTTCCGTTTCACTTCATCTGTTGTCTCTTATGACCCTGGGGGCTGGTTAGGGACAGAGCTGTTAAATGATCCACTGCCCCTGTTCTCTTCTCTCTTGTGCATTGGGAGCAGCTCAGGGGAGTGTTGACTTCCTCCTGTTCATTGCACCATTGCAGCACAAGGTTGCATAAGCCCCACACCCATGTGCTGGGAGCAGGACAGAGGGTTGGTGCTACTGCACTCAACTACTTTCATACCAACACCGCAGTCCCTACCTTGTTGTCCCCAGAAGTCCCAGTTAGCTTAGCTGCTATTGTGCACAAAAAAAGAAAGAAAAGAAAAGAAAAGAAAAGAAAAGAAGAAAAGAAAAAAAAGAAAAAGAAAAAGAAAAAGAAAGAAAGGAAGAAAGGAAGAAAAGAAAAGAAAAGAAAAGAAGAAAAGAAAAGAAAAGAAAGAAAGAAGAGAAAAGGAGAAAACCTGGTGGCTCACTGAGGAGAGCAACTTTCTACTCTCTTGTCCCTCTGTGGGCTGGTGAGATTTGCTACCAGGATGCAACACTCTCTCTTTAGAGAGAAAATTAATTTATTAAAAGGAGAGAAAAAGCTGCTTTATTTTTCAAATGATGCTTATATAAACTAATAAATGCTATATGTTAATAGAGATACTGTGATATTATTGATTTCATTTATCAATTTTTTTCATAAATACACATGTTGAAAAGCATACTTCATTTACACAGATGTAAATTGAAATGCATTTTTGTGACAGTTTTGCCCCACACTTTAAATCACAAGTAATTTATAGTCAAAACTTATTTTTTAATAATATATGATGTAAAGACTCAGCTAAGCCTTCCTTCATTTTTAAGTAAAAAATCAAACAAATTGATTTCCATCTAGTTGTTAAAATCAGTCACTTGTTCAAACCAAACAAATATTTGAATATTCCATTAGTCATAAACAAAGAAACTTTGCATACCATGTGATAATGTACCAAATTTCATATTTAACACTTTATAGCTTCTGTTTTAAAGCATAAAAACAATTTTTTTAATGAGAGTAGGAAAAGAGCAGAATGAGATCTAAAACAGATCCATTTCAGATAATTCTATAAACAGAATCCAAGGAGCCCTTTAGGATTATTCATTCTGAAGTATTTCTCTGGAACTTTGGAGAAGTTCCTAGAAATAGTAGATAATTTTCCTGTAGTTTGTCTTTCAAGTGCAAACAAACCAATGCAGAGCCCATATCCCAGCCTCCTCCTTTTTTAGACTCACACTGTCGGCCATTTCCGACTACTCTAATCACCCAGCATCAAGTATTAGAAACTATGGGCATTTCTCATACTTGAGAGCAAGCTGAAATTATCCAAATTAGCCAATCCTAAACCTTCTCAAGGGTCTTGCATTTTCCTTCTGACAGAATCCACAATAAAGGCTCTTGACCACATTTTAAACCAACTTCTAATCAGTGGTAAGTCCCATATAACCGTGCATGGTATGTAGCACAGTCCCTTCTGTTTCACGGGGACCATGAAAATGAAGAATTTGATCTTTCTTCAGCATCATTTCTCTTTTCACTATGATTACTATACATCCTATGTACCATTAAAATCACAAAAATAAGCCAATTTTCAGTTTCCTTCATATATATCTGTTACTGTTTTTGCAAGAAGTAGACAGTCATCAAGATTTACTTTCCTCATCCCTGACCTTTTTCTGCCATACTTCAATTTTGATCTTAATCTCATTCATTCATTTACATATTAATTTTACATAGAATATGATGCTATGTTTTAGGCTTTGAATACCATAGCACATGGTACTTACATTTTGTTCATTATGAAATTTTAGCGATTTTTTTTTAATTTATGGAGGCTGAATGCTACTGAAATTTCTTACGATGTTCTCACTTCCCTGTAGAACTCAAGCATTTGGAATTTACTTAAAGCAAGTGGGCAGCTTCAGGAACTTTGGGATGGGCAAATCAGTATCAATTTATGTAATTTCAAGACAACTTTATCAATCAGAGGGCTTATAAAAGGAAATTGATCAGTAACAAATATAAAGTATACCAATTGTTATTCAATATCTAAGAATGAGAAAAAGTACCACAATACTGTAAGATATTAAGGAAGAAATTTTCCAAGTAATACAAAAGTAGTTTCAACTCTTCCTTGTGGTTCTTTCTCATTAATTCTACCATTTAAAATAACCAAATCTTTATAAATATAGTTCTAACAATGCTATATGTCCTTCATCAAAGATGGCTAGTTTTTTAGGGCATGTATATCTATCTATACAGAATCAACAAATTCCTGTTATAGATATTTTGCTTTGGGAATGCCACCACAAAATTTTATGGCCCTGAAACTATATACTTATTGCTAATATTTCTTTATTGGGTCATTAGATCAAAATTATATTAGTGGCTAATAAACAGCAAGATTTTGAACAGAAATCAACTATTCAAATTAGTTTTATTGTTTACTGTATAAGAGAATAATTTTTAACAGTTTGAGGTTGTTTAGTATGAACAAAATAAATAAATTCCTCTTTTCTACATGACAGTATAGACAAAAGCAGTATTGTCTATACTGCTTTTCATACAGAATAACATTAGAAGTTAGTGGCAAAGACACATGAGGTTTATATATATATATATATATATATATATATATATATATATATATATATTAAAATTAGAAGAAAACAGACACCTGTATATAAGGAAAATTACTTCTGAGAAATAAGGGCAAAAATTAAAAAGAAAACAAAAATGAAGTGATATGACAGATTTCTGTGGAATCTGAAATTTGTTCTCTGAACATATCACACTTGCTCTTGACTCCAGACCTTTGTAATACTCTTTGTCACCTTCTTTTTTCTGCCCTACCTGACATAAACTTAGATAAATATCAATTTTCCATTTAGCCATCAAACTTTCCAAAAACATTTCTGGAGAACTGGATTGGACTTGTCAACTTTGGTGTTAGTTTATATTAGCATATTTTTCTTCTCTTTCTAATGGTGAGCATTGTAATGTAACTGCTTGTTTATCTCTTCACTGCCCTCTGGCTGAGTGTAAAATTCTTAAAACTGAAAATAGTTTTCTTTAGTTTTCCCATTGCTGTATCCCAAATTTTTAGGACTTTGATAATTCTTATCGATGGACTAAATGACACTTACATTAAGGAATGTGTATGAGTCTTTGTGGTCACAGGGGCAAAATGTTATGATTCTAAGATAATCTAATGTTGATAGACTTAACATTGGCTCTTAAGGATCATTAAATCTGTGTTACAATGTTCATCAGTGCAACACTTCAAGGCAGCAGCCAGCAAAAGCAGGCCGAGTGAAAGGGGCAGGGCACAGAGCAAGCCTCTTTTCCTCCTTTATATTGTACAAAGGCCACTCCTCACCGTCGGGGCAGATGCACCACTCATAAAATCTCCTTGCTCTCCTCTTGCACAGGATGAGAATATTTATAAAATAAGAATTCTGGCTTTCTGCTGAGTCTGTGTGTGTATTAGTCAGGGTTTTATTATAGAAAACAACTGTATAAGAAATTACAAGATTGGCTTATGATGGTCAGCCACAGCGTCAGATGAGGAAGCATGCAGAGGGTTTCTGCACACCATGGGCCAAAGGATTCAGTCCAAGGTCTGGAGTTCACCCCAGTGTCCAGTGAAAGTCCATGAAACCAGGCTGATGGATCTGTGACAGAAGACTAATGGATCTATGCTGGAAGGTTGGAAAGCTGAGGAGTCTACACTGGAAGCCAGGAGATGACGTCCAAGACAAAGGTGAAGACTGAAGCCCTCCAAAGAATGGAGCTTATTCCTCCCTCCTCTTTATGCTGTCCAGGTGATGAGCCAATTTAGTCAAGCTTCTAAATGTATCAAGTTGACACCATCAACCGCTATACCAGGTTAGGTTTCTAAAGTGCTCAAATTGACACAAAGTAAAATCCATAACAATCCACTGCTTGATAACCTGACAACCAGATACATTTCTTTAAAATAGGTCTCCAGATACAAAGGCATACTTATTCACAACTTGAATATTATAACACAGGTTCAACAATCCTTGAGAACCAGTATTAAGTCTATCAACACTATATAATATTAGAAACATAGCATTTTGTCCTTGGCCCCTCAAAGACTCATGAATATCCCTTTATGCAAAAGGCATTTAGCTCATCTGCAAGAGTTGCCAGTGTCCTAATACTTTCATTATTGTTGAAAATTTCAAGTCCCAAGTCTCCTCTGAGATGTAAGGGAAACCTTAGATACAAGTCCCTGTACAAATGAAAACAAGGGTAAACACTTCCAACATGCAGTGACACAAGATAAACAATCCCATTCCAAAAGGTACAAATGGGGATACAAAGCATTCGTACCAAAGCAAGTCTAAAATTCAGCAGTGTAATGATGAAGTCTTGTAGTTGCGTATCCAGCATCTGAAGTTATCTGTGGCAAATTGTAAGCTCCAAAGGGCTTGTGTGGTTTCATTGCTATGGCACTTTCAGTGTTTGTAGCTCACACAGCTTCCCTCTCAGGCCTGCTTTGTTCTCTCCTTGCAGCTTTTCTTATGTGATCCACATTCCTGGCTTTTCCAAACTTCTGGGGTCTCCACTGCACCTTTGGCTTCACACACACACCTTTGTATACTGCCCTCAAAGATTCCAGACTTTCTGCTTTTCCTGATGCCTTCAGACCATCTTTTCTATTCTGCTCTGTCTCAGCAATACAGATCTCAGCTCTATCTTTACAGTCCACAGCTTCATGGAAGCTTCCTTTGTAGACAAATTCACAACATTTTAAATCATTCTGTTGATTCTTTGCCCTTGATTCACAACATAAACCTAGCTAAAAACCCCCAACAATAGCCATGCTACTGCCTCAGTATTTGATTGCCTTGAAACTTCTGTCAGATTAACTAGTCCACCAGCCTTAATCTTAGTCTCAGGCAAAGTCTCTGGACATGAGCAAAATACAGGCAAATTTTTTTCCAAGCCATTGCTCATCATATGGAGTCCAACAAACATCATATGGAGTCCTTCTTCCCAGCAGAAACTTCCCAAGCCTGGTCTTTACCCACAGAATTTCTATCAACCTTCTGGTCTTCTGAACTATGACCAGAATCTCCCATACAGAACAGCCTAAGGCATTCCACTGCTGCTTTTTCAGGTGACCTCCCAGCACTTTTCCAAACTCTTTCCACAAACATTTCCCAAAAGCTTTTGAACCACATCATCAAGATTAGACACAGCAATGACCCTACATCTCTGGTACCAAACTCTGTCTTGGTTACTTCGCTTTCATTACTGGGCCAAAGTACGTGGCATCTCAAATAAAGAAGGAAAGGTTTATTTAGCTTACAGTTTGTGGAAGTTTCAGTCCATAATCGGCTAGCTCCACGGCAGGTTAGCATGGCTCTAGGGCAACACTGCAAAGCAGCAGCAAGCAAAAGCAGCCTAAGCAAAAGGGGAGAAAGAAAACCTCTATTCCTCCTTTATATTGTACACAGGCCACTCCTCCCCATTCCAGGAGTGGTGTAACACTCACAACATCGCCTTGCCCTCCCTTGCACAGGATGAGGATATTTGCAAAGTAAGACTCTAGCTCTCTGCTGAGTCTCTTAGTTAAGCTTCTAAACTGCTCCAGTTGAAACAACATATCAACCATAACACATGGTAATGGGAAATTCATTAAAGAAATATTGAATTATAGGCATTAAAGCAATGTAGGTATTAAAGCAATCAGAAATCAACCTCCTTAGAGATTATGTGGAGGCAATGATAGAAAAATAATAAGGATATAAACTATGTGAATATATAATAAATACATAAATGTAGAGATTTTAATGTTCACAGTTACCCTTGAGAAAGTGTAAGAGGAAAAATTAATTTTCAGTAAGCAAAATAAGATAAATTTAATTTGCATGACAAATAAATACATTTGAAATAGTAAGTGCTAATTGGTAGGATCATAAAAATAGATAGTTGAGAGATACAGTGTGTAAAGAAGAATGAGATTCATAGCACTATACCAACTAAATGCATTAAACATTATTGAAATGAGCACTACACAATTCCCGTGGCCATGATCACATCTGATGCCATAGAGACATTAGAGTATGCTTTGGATGGAAGCCTTCAGGTGGGAAGGGAAGAACAGAGAGTGAAGGAGAAAATAAATGAATAAGATAAAATGGGCCTTTTACCAAAATCAATCAGATGAGGAGATAGTATTAAACCTGGACATTTCAGATATCTAAACCAAATGTGATAAGGCAACTAAGAAAATAATGTGCAAAAAGCAATGATTTTTGGACATAGTCAATTAGGTAGTGACATTTCATAAAATAAAAACACTTAAATCTGCCCTATCTTGATCAATAATGAATAACAAAACAATAAATAACCCAAAATAAACCTAACTAAAGAAATGCAGCAAAAACAATTCTAAACTTCCTTCCTGCTCACACGCACACACATACACATGCACACACACTTTTTGCTTCATTGTTTCTTGCAGTATTATGAAGTATGACCACTTTTCCTCTTGTCACTACATTAATAAAGATAATAACTTGTAAAACTTTGATCAGTGTGCCCCCAAAAGATGCTTAAATGGTGATTTGCACACTTGCTTTTTGTTTTCTCCTAGATACAACTGAGAAATTCAACAGGAAACTTGACACATGCGACTAAGGCCAGTTGGAGGACCGACCAAAGGAAAAAGAAAGCTTCTCACTTTGAAAAAAGGAAACAAACAAACAAACAAAGCAGTGGAGTGCTTTTTAAAGACAAACTGCTCTCCGAGTGTAATTAATTGCAACTCCTGTGGCAATCTGAACAAAACCTCTGTGTTTGGCATCCTAGCTCAGCATCCTCCCGAGTTCCCTTAAAGCCTGTCCTTCCTGATGTGGGAGGCTGTAACCCAGTGCATTTCCTCAGCACTTGAGAGCTCTCTATCCCAAATTCCATTCTGAAGAGTTAGCATGAAAACGACGAAGTATCTCAATAATGCTTTCCCAGTAACATGTAAGGAGTAGACTTTTAAAAATGAACTGAGCTCATTTCTTTTGACTTTGTTGCTACTCCTGTGTATACCTGTGTTTTTAAATCTTCCTATGCAGTTTACTGATTATCTCTAGGTCAGCCGGTGCTCAGTGTTTTTTCCTAAATATTGAGTCAATATATTTTGCTTATTTTTGCCCTTTATCATCCCTTTAGTTCTTTCCTCCTGCCAGTTTCATAGTTTTAGGAAATTTCAATGTGGATAATCTCTTAATTGCCTGTCCCTAATGATATTCTCCAGTGTACTTTCTTGTCATACTTTTTAGATACTATATATTGAGGAAAATATAAAATGTTTGCCTTTCTGAGTCTGCCTTTTTTTGCTCAAAATGATAGTCTCCAGATCTACCCATTTTCTTGCAAACGATAGATTTTCATTCTTCTTGGCAGTTACATAATACTCCATTCTGTATGTGAACCATATTATCCTTACCTGTTCACCTGTTGATATGCATCTTGTCGGTTCCACATTGGGTGCTGTAAGTTGTGCTGCCATGAACATAGATATGCAGAAATCCTTATTTTTAGTGCAAAAAACCCAGTGAAGACTGTGGACAAAAGCGTTTGAAGCTTGACTTTTGTCTTAAACTCTCATTAGTTATGATTTATGCTTTTACCCAAAACTTTAGAGTCAAGTTACTACAAAATTAGTCCAAATGACTTGACAATTAATATCTGCCCATAGGATTATTTATCTTCAAAGACACAGTGAATAGAATTAAAGTATAACATCATCAGTAACTTATATAGCATTTTGTCTATATCAGAGAAAGTAATAAATAAATGTAATAAATAGAACAGCAAATACAAAATCAAACTTTTGTATTTTTCTTAGTAATTTATGATATCTGTATTGATATTTTTATTTATGTTTTGTAACTATTACATGTAGGGTGGTATCCAATTTTGAAATGACTTGATATGAGTATGTATTTACCTGAATCATAGCCTTTTAAAACCTGGTTGAAATTCTTAAGTGGAATAAATTTATGGGTCTATAATTTTTCATAACATTTCAATTCTTTAAGAACAAGCTTTAAAATAAAAGACTCCATTTGATTCACACGTTTTAGTTGAAAACTTACTTTTGTATATCCTTTAAAGAGTTCCATATTCATGCAAAAATAATTTTATTTTCATTGGCTATATTTCAAAGACTTTTATTTTCACATAAAACAAACTTAGAACTCAGTAAGTTACCAATACAAAGGGTTGGATCAAATATCTGAATTTTTACATGTATTAAAATATTCACTTCATACCCTACCTCCCTTGATTGTCAATTTTTTATTCTATGTTGAGTTGTAGATCACTGCAAAGAAACAACAAGGTTATTTATTCAAGTTGGCTGTGGATAGGATTTAATAAACTTCTCAAATGTCATTTATAGTTTAAAAATGTTTGAACAGGTTTACTAGACATTTAATGTCGCATTTTAAATCTGATGATGTATTTTCAAACCAAATGTATGTCATCTTACCATTTTGTCCTTTTTAAAGGTGAATTGGTGGAGTGTCATAATTAATCCATACTCTGATTTTCCAAAGTCTGATGAGGTTGCCATAAACAACTCTACTCTTCAATCTCCTACCTGACTTTCTATCAATCAATCCAAAAATTTCTAAAACAAGTGGTTCAGGATTAGGTTATCTCTATGCTTGACACCTTAAAAAAAAACTCCTCCCACCTCTCTTACTGGAACATAACTCTTGGTCACATGCTCAAATCACGCTTTCTTCTCTCAAATAAAAACATCCTCTGCCCATAGTACATATTGATAGGAAACTAATTTAATTTTATTTGCCTGATCACTGCAACCAAAATTTCTATTATTTTGAGCTGATAAGACTTCAGGTCGTCATTCTGCATTTCAGTTCATGATTTCATTAAGATAGGGATGCTACTATTACTGAATGTTACTGATTATTTCAAAGGACTTTGCAGCATCTTTAGCTCTGCTGGTCTTGTTCAATGAGAGCTCATGGTTTGTTAAATGACAAGGACTCATGTCTTTTGAGAAAACACTAGTCACTATTTTGTGAAGTTTTTCATGTTTTAGAAACTTTAGTAAGGTATAGTCAATATAACATACAACTTACTGATAACAACAATGGTAAATTAATAAAGACCATTGGTTTTTAGGGTATTCACAGTCATAAAGAGCTAGCATATTCTAGAACATAGTTGGAACTCAGTAACATTATTAAATATGTTGAAAATTTAATTGATGTAAGATGACAAGAATAATCAAATCTATACAAATACAGAGTATATTAAAAGTTACTTTAGGTAAATAATGCTTTCTTTCAGAGTTGAGAGACATGTTCATTTGAGCAGTTTTCACTTGCAACTGTGTTCTTCCTTCACTTTGTCTTTATTTTTGTTTTCTGGAGAAACAGCTCAGTTTCTCCAGACCTGTTGTGACACTGTCCCACACTAACTGAAAGATTCTGGTCACTATATCTACACTTCGCATCTGCAAAACACTTGTCTATGTTGTGATACATAAGTGAGTTTTATGGCCACTGCAGCAAGATGCCACTTTTGTCTTCTTTTTCCTCTAATGATCCAGTAGTCAGAAGTCCTGATACTTTGATGAATAATTTTAGGATGCCATTTAAACTAATTAATATTGTTCATATAACCTGTGCAATTTAAGCAGAAGAATTGTACAGAGTTCTCTCACTGTGCTCACGTACACACAGTTGCCAGTTTCTTATTTCAAAGGCAGATCGGCACCATAGCTCAAAATCCTACGTTATAAATTTCGCTTCAACTGTATCTTTCATTTCTTCTAATTTGATAGCAAGGCTGTGTACAATTCTATGCTCACTTTCTTCTGAATTTGAGGTCATGTTTACTTAAATGAAGTATATTCATTCTAAAAATGTTATTTATTGCTGTAGTTGTAGTTTTCAATGAAAATTCCATGTTGATGCAAAATGCAGATAACCCCAGAATGATTCTTTGTACAGTTAGCAAGATATATTCTAAATGCATTATTTTAAATATTGACCTTTCAGAGTAACATTTAAATTATTTTTAAAATATTTAAATATTACTCTTAAAGGAAATGAATTATTTACGATTCCTATGTCAAATTCTATTTTGCTTCTTTGAACCATGTAACTATTTTATAAAAGTCATAGAATCTCAAGGACAGGTCCTTGTAAGGAAAAGGATACAACTTTCACATTGAAAACAATATATTCCATTGAACTGAATGCAAAAAGAGTAAATCCTGACTTTTTCTTTTCCCCTTTTACATTTAGTTTCATTTTATCACATAGTGATATATACAAGTGTATGCATGCCATTATCATTAAATGCTTAACTTTATATAACTTTGCATTTTTTATTTTAATACTGTTTTTTCAATATTACTTCTGGTTCATACAAGTAAGTTAGTTTGATCAATATTATTAAGATGGTATAGGTTCAACGAAAAACTACATGAAACAAAGTAGATGCCTTGATCTTTGCCAAGGTTAAGTGCTTGTGTCCTCAAGATTCATAGGTTGGAATTAGGACTTGCAGTGTGATGGTAATGGAACATGGGGCTTAGAGATATGATTAGGGGAGGAAGGCAGAGTCTCAGCAAGCCCCCTTACACTTCCTGCTCCGTGAGGATACAAAGATGGTGCAAATAGGATTACGAGCAAGTAGGTTCGCAGCAGAAACCAACTCTGTCAACAGCTCCACGTGCATTGTCCAGCCTCTAAATCTCTGAGAAATAAAGTTCTGTCATTTTAAAATTTATCATTTAAATTTAAAATTTGTCATTTAAAAATCTTCAGCCAGTGTTTTTTATTCTAGGAGCTCAAACTGACTAAGGCAGCCCTTATCTAATTTTCACTTAAGTGAGGAAATCAATATAGGAAAGACAATTCACTTCTTTGGTTCCTAATTTCCCCCTACGTAAAATGGGCTCAGCAGCAGAGTTCAGAGCTCCCCAGTGGTGAACACAAGAGTTGTACCTGTCAATCTTTCAAATCATATCTGGTCTATAGCAAGCTGAGTGAAATTAATTAATGAGGCAATATAGAACAATGGAATAAATCTGTGACCTATTCTACGTGAAAGCCAAGAATAAAATTTAAAATTCAATTCATGATTGCTTTTTGTGATTTCTACAATAGAACACAAACCACATTAAAGCTGGGCATAGTGATACATGCTCATAATTCCAGAATTTTCAAGAGACAGAGGCATCACACACTCAAGTCCAGCCCGAGCAACTTAGGGATTTCATGGGACCTTCCCTGTGTTAAGAGAAAAATAATAAAGGGCTGAGGATGCATCTCAATATGGAGGTCCTGGGTCAAATATCAAGTAGTATATAACAAGCACACAGACATTAAAATGTATATTAAAGAGATTTTTCCTTTTAGAGATCATAATAAAATCAATGTTATTCTGATAATTTGTTTTGTTTTGTTTTTTTTAGTACTAGGGCTCTAACTCACGACCTCGAGTTGCCAGGCAGGCACTAATGCCACTGAGCTAAATCCCCAGCTTTATTCTAATAATTTGCACATGGCCTATGTAAATCTATGTAAATGAACAGACAAATAACCTACACACACAAATAACCTACTGGCTGAATGTTTGCTTATGATTTCCCTCATATCTGCCCAGATAGTAACAGATGCGTACCAGGTTACCTAGTTAGGTACAAGGCTTTTTTCATGAAAGGGATCATTCAAAAATGTGACAAAAGCTGAAACTATTATATTCTTTTGTAGTTCTGTAAGTCAGATGAGATCTATCAGTTGTATTTTAGATTCCTAATAAATATATAGTGTACAACTGAATTATCAAACTGGGCTTAAATTTTTTAGCATTTACGACTGACTGAAACATGGAAACTATTCAAGGTTTGATTTAGAGCCTTACTGAGGCAATTCTCCCTGTCATTCTCTTTCTCTCTGTTTCTCTTCCTCTTTTTCTTCATATTTGTAAAACACATTTAAAATATATGTATACATAGTATGCATAGTAAAATATATGTATACATAGTTTGGCTATTTTAAGTTACAGATTTCAAAACTTGCATTGTAATTATTTGTTACAAATATTTTATGATGAAAATATATTTACAATACAGTAGGATGAAATATATATTATATATATATATATATATATATAGAGAGAGAGAGAGAGAGAGAGAGAGAGAGAGAGAGAGAAACTGATGCTGTGAGTTACACATTAAGATGTTTTACCTGAGAGGTGCATTGCTTTTGAAGCTATTTCTGACATCCTCCCTGGAGACCTGGTTTCCCTCCTCCTTTGCAGAGACATGTTTGCCTTTATGTGTCAGTTCCAATATCACTGACAGGGTTGCGGAAGTGCTTTATGAAGTTAATACAATTAAATTTTGCATATTTATTACCTGGTGTTTAATAAATATTCAGTCACTTTCAAGAGGATGTAATTTCCAGAAGTTCTCAAGAATACTAAATATCACCACCTACAAAGAACTCATCATATACATCTTTATATAAAAACATTCTTATAAATATCTAGAAACTGGATATCAAGTCTTGCCTCCAACCCACATTTAAAAAAATCTGCTTATTCTTTTTGTTGCAGACGTTGCTAAAACCCTCACTTACATTATTTACCTTCTTCTAAAGAATCATTTTTTTGGGGGCAGAACAAACCATTCACACCTATAAAAGGAAAAGTATCCATAGTTCCAATTTTTTTGTTATATAGGAAAATGTTTCATACTACATGTAGTTTATTGACTCTATTATAATTTTATATATAATGTTCTATGTTTACTGTATTTTCACTATTACAGAAGACTTTTGAATAATATGCTGACTTGTGTTTTGTGCCTTTAAAATACATTGTTAAATCTGAAATAAATTCTGCTGTACATTTCAACCAAACAAATAGTATAGATTTCTTATAGATCCCCTGAAATACATCTTCTTTTGATGAAACAAGGATTAAAATAAAGCAACAACATGAATATCTAAGACTATTGCCATTATTATCTGGTCTTAGGGAGTAGATTTAAGTTTTGTGTCTTTTAAATATCAATGAATTGGAAAGAAATTGAAGTGTGTTGTGAAGTCTTGTAATAATATTGGTTAAAACATATTCTGATGTCTTTCATATTTAAATTATTTTTCTTCTAATGGCTACATCATACATTGTACCCTTATCCTTTCTGTCCTTAAGCCAAGCTAGGACAACAAATATTTTCAACAAAAAAAAATCATAAAATCTCTTTTAGTATGAAAGGACGAGTTATGCTTTCACTACACCTTTTCAATACTCGCAACCAAAATGTATTTTCAAGAACCTAAATAGAATGCCAAGAATGTGCTGATGAGGTGAGACAAAAAGTACATTGAATTTTTCCATTTTAAAATTTTAGTACTATAATAGACATAGACAGCCTCAAAATATTCCTCCTCCCTTCAAGCACATATTATGCTGTTGCTGCCACTTTCTGAATTAGTCTTGGAAGTCCTTATCAAGAGTGTTTGTAGGTCATGCTAGTGGCTACCTCCACACCCATTATCCAAAATGTTTGCCTTCTGTGGTCATGTTGGCTTCAGGAAAGAACCAAAAGTCTCACGGTGCTAGATTTGGGGAACAAGGTTGATGACGATGGACTAAGCGTTTGTACGAGCCTGCTTTTCCATTGATGGCACTCCGTAGCACTGATCTCCTTATTTGTAGATCACAACTCCTTAAGACACTCATCAAGAAGGACGTCTAACACGGAAAGTAGAAAGAATGATGGAATGTATTCGAAGTGGGCAGAAATATTTCTAGGGACATTAATGGCACTGTGTATTTTATTGTACTAATTTTTTAAAAAATTAAATATACATGACACTTTCCCATCCCCCTATACACAAAGCTGTCACAGTGTTCTCAGTACCCGGAGCTCTTATCTAGACAGAAAATGTCTATCTGTGCGGGAATCTTCACCCAGGGCCAGCAGAAGAGCACGTGCTTCCCTATCCTCCTGCCACAGTCCACCTGGTCTCACTTCCTTATTTGAAACCTGATGCTTTATTGACATGAAATTGAAAAGTTTCTGTCCACATTCATCCCGTTAAGTGAAAAGTCTTCCATCATAAAATCCATAATGAAACAGTAATTCAGGGTCCCCTATAAAACAATAATCTGCTTTGAATGTTCTCTCTTATTAATCATCACATTCTCAGCCATCTGACAGCAGTTTAATATGTACAATGCACCCCGCCCAACATAAAAAATAAATTTTTTTTCATATTTTATGTTCTATTATTTCATATTTTTCAGTCTTCAAACTTAAATGAAAATTCTAGAGGAATTTATTCTTATTGTTATGTTCACCCTTGTTCTATTTCCTTGATAACAATTCTGTGAATGTTCAAGTGATTGCCTGGTGGCTTGAATAAGATGAAAGTGGAAGTCATGTATATATATATTTTATACATATATATGTATTTTATACGGCATCTAAATTGAAGTGTCCTTGGATATATAATTATGTTTGTCTAGTGTTTAATTATCCTAGAAGCTATGATTTTATGGTTGCCTTTTTTTTTCTCTTTGCCGAAGATCATGTCCTCATAGCAAGTTAGGTGCTTAGCAAGCTTCGGAAAATCTGTTACTGCCAATCTGAATCAGGGGCTTTGTCTGTGCTTGCAGCCTCATTTCTGCATAAACACCTGGACCTCAACTCTGCTTCAGATAGTTTGAAGTCAGCTCGAGGAGCTAATGACAGCTGAGCTCGGTGTACCTCTTCCTCCTCATCAGATCCTTTCTTGTTCAGCACTGGCTTCTCCTGTCTCCTCCAAATGATCTTCCCCAAGGCCAGGGCTATAGCTCAGCAGCATAGCACCTGCCTGGCCAGCACAAGGTCCTGAGTTATGTTCCCGGTACCAAAAACAAAACAAAACAAAAACAAAAAACAAATGATTGTCTGCAGTCTTATTTTCAAAAAGGCCCCTGAAGCTTGTTCCGAGGATCACTTGAAAAATAAATTCTATCTAAACTCAGGCTAAATTTATTTATAATGGAATGTACTATCATGGGTTAGCACTGTATGAAATTTGAGTGGAGAAAAATAAAAACATTAAGGTCATAGGTCGTTTACTATTTCTCAGTACTACTAATTCTATATGTCAAAAATAAATTGCAATCAATTGTGAAGAGTGAAAGAAAAGTCTAAATGTGTTTAACCTCTGTAGAAGGGTGTCATTATTTCAAACTTCCATAGCTTTGAGTGGACTGAAACTTACACAGTATATTTTTTTATCCCACATTCCTCACTTAAAGATTAGAACTTCAGAGTCTTTGAACTTTGTGCCAAAATTTAAATATTTTGGTAATACAGAGGGATTTTGAAGTACTTACTTAGTTGTTAGCTTTCTAGTAGTTATTCTTTGATGAATTTCCTGGAATCTCTCACTGTCCACAATAGATCATAGGAATTTTTCAGAGACTGATGAGGAAAAAATTTTCTTTGTGTTTTGAAACAAATCTAGCTGCATAGTTCAAGCTGGCCTTGAACTCACTATGTAGCTCCAGTTGTCCTTGAACTCATGTTGATCCTCCTGCCTTAGCTACCTAGGATTATAGGTGTGGGATCCCAGCCCCTAATTAGACCCCAAACGGCTGCAGCCCTCCGATGTAACCCAAAAAGACAAGAAGAGAAGAAATTCAAAAAGGAAGCGCTTTTTATTTTAGCTGGTACCCAGAGATGCAGCAGCCTTGCAGCAGTAAGACTGTGCATCCCCAGCGAAGTGGGACAGGGGTTCATAAAGGCAAACACCGCAAAGCTAAGGGTGGGGTGCTCACAGCTGGGTGGGCGGGGAGACTGATTAAGGGGTAAGGGTGTATAATGGGTGAGGTAAGGGGTGTACACAGCTGGGGAATAGGCGAAGGGAGGGGTGTGTGCAGCTGGATGATCGATTAAGGGGCAAAAGGGAGGGGCACACAAGGCAAAGGGAGGGGTACACACAGCAGGGGG
>PVJX010022816.1:0-30043 GCA_004027295.1 Dolichotis patagonum
ATATTTGCTTCCAGTAATGACTTAGGAAGAATTGCTTCCCTTTAAATTTCATTGAAGAGTTTGAGGACTGTCGGAATTAAGTCTTCTTTTTATTTCTTGTAAAATTCCGCAGTGAATCCATCTGGGCTGAAGCTATTCTTTGTTGGCAAGGACTTAATTACATTTTCAATTTCATTAATAGAAATTGGGTTATTCAGCAGTTTTCTATCTTCCTGATCCAGCTTTGGTAGTTCATATTTATCTAGGAATCTTTCTATTTCTTCTGTGTTATTGAACCTATGAGAGTAGAGGTTTTTGAAACAGGTGTTGATGATCCTCTGTGTTTCCACCGAGTCTGTAGTAATTCCACCTTTTTCATTCCTTACTGCATGAATTTGAGTATGTTTTTCCTTTTTTTAATAAGGTTGGTTAGGGGCTTATCAATTTTATTTATTCTTTCAAAGAACACACTCTTTGATTCATTGATTCTTTGAATTGTTTTCTTAGTCTCTATTGCATTTATTTTTGCTCTGATCTTTATAATTACATCCCTTCTTTTGGCTTTGGGCTTCACTTGCTCTTCTTTTTCTAGATGTTTGAGTTGTAGCATCAGGTTGTTTATTTGTGTCTGTTCTGTCTTCCTGATGTGGGTACTCAGTGCAATACATTTTCCTCTGAGGACTGCTTTCATTGCATCCCACATATTCCAGGAATTTGTGTCTGTATTTTTGTTTGCTTGTAAATATTGTTTATTTTCTTCTTCAATTTCCTCTATGATGCACTGATTGTTCAAGAGTCTATTAATTAGTTTCCATGTGTTTGTGAGGCTTTTTACAGTTGCTTTTATGGTTAATTTCTAATTTCATGGCAATATGATCTGATAACATGCATGGGATAATTTCAAATCTTTTGCTTTTACTGAAATATATTCTGTTGGTTTGTATATCATCTATTTTAGAGATGTCCCATGTTCTGCTGAGAAGAATGTATATTCTGATGTTGTTGGATGGAAAACTTTATATAGGTCTATCAAGTCCATTTGTTCACAGGTGTCATTGAGTTCTGTTATTTCTTTGCTGATTTTCTGTCCAGTTGATCTGTCCCTTTGTGTCAATGCCATGTTAAAATTTCTTGTTATAATTTTTTATTGCTTATTTGACTTTTCATTTCTGGTAATATTTGCTTTTATAGCTAGGTGCTCTGGAAGTTGGTGCATATATATTTAAGATTGTTATGTCTTCCTCTAGAAGTTTTAACCTAACTTGTATGTAGTGACCTTCTTTATGTCTTTGGATCATTCTTGGTTTGAAGTTCACATTGTCTGCAAACAGGATAGATACTCCTGCTTTTTTTTTGTTTCTTTTCCTGTTGCATGAAGTATTGATTTCCATCCTTTGACTTTCAGTCTACGGGTTTACTTTTGGGTTAGATGGTTTTCTTTTTTTTATTTGAAAGAGAATAAAACAAAAGAGGGCAGTACCAAGCAGATCAGAACAGGACAACATAGGCAACACAGTACTTTACATTAAGACAACTGGACATCAACAGTAGCTAACACCATATCTCTTACTCTGCTATAGTTGAGCATAGTTTCAAATATAATAATATCAAACATAACACAATAGTATAAAGCCATGCATAGAGTGAAAGAATTATGGGGCTTTCTGAACCGAATAAGAGAAAATGATCAATGGGTAATGTAATATCTCTTTTTCGATAAAAAAAATTTTGTTTAAACTATCACACATATTCAAATTCCAAAATGACACAATGTGATAGATAGAACCAATGGTAGTAGAACAAAAGAAGCATGGTAGGACTTCTAAGAAGGATGATATTAAATCAGCAATAGCTGTCATAATGTTTTGTTTTCTTCAAAACAGCTGTTCATATCATCACGCATGATATAGTCAAACAAAACAGGATAAAACCATTCCAACTGATGATTGAAAACTTTGAGAGGCTACAAAGCTATGAGATGGGGACTCATGCTTACCATAAAGTGTAATATACTCTGATCAAATCTCATACTAGGGAGACTATATGGTATTTACCCTTGTGAGTTTGGTTTATTTCGCTTAAGAAAATGGTCTCAAGTCATGTGCATTTTTTTAATTAATTTGAAAGAGAATAAAACAAAAGGGGGCAGTACAGAGCAGATCAGAACAGGACAACATAGGCAACACAGTACTTTACATTAAGACAACTGGACATCAACAGTAGCTAACACCATATCTCTTACTCTGCTATAGTTGAGCATAGTTTCAAATACAATAGTATCAAACATAACACAATAGTATAAAGTCATGCATAGAGTGAAAGAATTACAGGGCTTTCTAAACCGAATAACAGTAAATCATCAATGGGTACTATAACATCTCATTTTCAATAAAAAAATTTTGTTTGAACTATCATACATATTCAAATTCCAATAAGACACAATGTGATAGATAAAACCATCGGTAGTAGAACAAAAAAAGCATGTAGGACTTCTAAGAAGGATGATATTAAATCAGCAATAGCTGTCCTAATGTTTTCTTCAAAACAGCTGTTCATATCATCACGTATGATATAGTCAAACAAAACAGGAGGACACCATTCCAACTGATGATTGAAAATATTGAAAGACTTCAAAGCTATGAGATGGGGACTCATGCTTACCATAAAGTCTTATATACTCTTATGAAATCTCATACTAGGAAGACTATATAGTATTTACCCTTGTGAGTTTGGTTTATTTTGCTTAAGAGAATGGTCTCAAGTCGTGTCCATTTATTTATAAATATCTCGATGTGATCATTCTTTATAGCTGAGCAGTACTCCATTGTATAAAAATGCCACAACTTTTTTGATCCATTCCGCAGTTGATGGGCACTTAGATTGTTTCCAAGATCTGGCTATTACAAATTGTGCTGCTATAAACATGGGTGCACATATATCACTGTGGTATGATGTTTTCAGTTCTTCTGAGAATATGCCTAGAAGCGGAATAGCTGGGTCAAATGGGACTTCCATACCCAGCATTTTGAGGAATCTGCAGACTGACCTCCACAGTGGTTGCACCAGTCTACACTCCCACCAACAGTGTAGAAGAGTTCCTTTTTCTCCACAGCCTCTCCAACACTTGTTGTTGGTAGTGATTTCTATCTTGGCCATTCTTTCTGGAGTGAGATGGAATCTCAGTGTTGTTTTAACTTGCATTTCTCTCATGACTAATGATGATGAACATTTCTTCATGTATTTAGTTGCCATTCATATTTCTTCATCTGAGAACTGTGTATTCATTTCAGATGCCCATTTTTAGATTTGATCTTTGAATTTCGAGGGTCTGATTTTTTTTTTAATTCTTTAGAAGTTCTAGACAAAAGTCCTTTGTCTGACGCGCTGTCCATGAAGAATTCTTTTCCTAATTTGTGGGTTTTCTTTTCACTCTGCTGGAAACCTCTTTTGACATGCAGAAACTCTTTAATAAGATGCAGTCCCAGTTATTGATTCTGGGAAGTACTTCCTGTGTACTTTGGTTCTTGTTCATGAATTCTCTTCCTACCCCTATATTTTGAGGTTTTTGTCTACTTTGTCTTCCAGCAGTTTTAGTGTTTCTGTTTTAATATTTAGATCTTTGATCCATTTAGATTTTAGTTTAGTGTATGGTGATAGACATGGGTCTAGTTTTAGTCTTCTGCATATGGACAGCCAATTTTTCCAGCACCATTTGTTAAAGAGACTGTCATTCTTCCAGCGAGCATGTTTGGCCCCTTTTTCAATGATAAGATGGTTGAGTGAGTTTCCGGTTGTGGTTGTATCTTCAAATCTATTCCACTGATCCTTGGATCTGTTTCTATTCCAGTACCATACTGACTTTATCACTGTAGCTTTGTAGTATAATTTCAAGTCGGGGATTGTTATGCCTCCTGCCTTGCCTTTGTTGCTTAGAATTGCCTTTGCTATTCTAGGTCTCTTCTGGTTCCAGAGGAATTTTAGAAATGATTTCTTTAGATCTATGAGGTATGTTAGTGGTACTTTGATTGGCATGGCATTGAATCTGTATAGTAATTTTGGGAGAATGGCCATTTTTACAAGGTTTGTTCTTCCTATCCATGAACAGTGTATGTCTTTCCATTTTCTGAGGTCCTCTTCGATTTCCTTTTTCATGGTATTATATTTTTCACTGTATAGCTCTTTTACTTCTTTCATGAGATTAATTCCTAAGTATTTCATTTTTTTGGATGCTAGTGTAAAGGGTGTAGTTTCTCTTATTGCTCTCTCAGTACTTTTGTTGTTAGTGTATAGAAATGCTACTGATTTTTGTGTATTGACTTTGTATCCGGCTACCTTGCTGACTTTGTTAATTATATGTACGTGTCTTTCAATAGAGTTTTGAGGGTTTTCTATGTAAAGCATCATGCCATCTGCAAATAATGATAATTTAACTTCCTCTTTTCCTATCTTTACTCTTTTTATTTCTCTTTCCTGTCTTTTTGCTCTGGCTAGTATTTCCAGTACTATGTTGAATAGCAGTGGTGATAATGGAAATCCTTGTCCTGTGCCTGCTTTTAAGGTAAAGGCATTCAGTTTTTGACCATTTAATATGATGCTGGTTGTTGGTTTGTCATAGATGGCCTTTACCATATTGAGATAAAGACCTTTTATTCCAAATCTCTGTAAGGTTCTTATCATGAATGAGTGTTGGACTATATCAAAAGCTTTTTCTGCATCTATAGAGATGATCATGTGGTTCTTCCTTTTGGCTCTATTGATATGGTGGATTACATTTTTTGTTTTGTGTATGTTGTACCATCCCTGCATTGCTGGGATGAATCCTACTTGGTCATGATATATAATCTTCTTGATGATTTGCTGCATCCTGTTTGCCAATATTTTATTGAGAATGTTTGCATCTATGTTCATTAGGGAGATTGGCCTATAGTTCTCTTTTTTAGTTGAGTCTTTCCCTGGTTTTGGTACTAGAGTGATATTTGCTTCCAGAAATGACTTAGGCAGAATTACTTCCCTTTCAATTTCATTGAAGTGTTTCAGGAGTGTTGGAGTTAAGTCTTCTTTGTATTTCTTGTAGAATTCTGCAGTGAATCCATCTGGGCCTGGACTATTCTTTGTAGGCAAGGACTTAATTACATTTTCAATTTCAGTAATAGAATTTGGGTTACTCAGCAGTTTTACATCTTCTTGATCCAGCTTTTGTAGCTCAAATAGGAATTTGTCTATTTCTTCAGTGTTATTGAAGCTATGAGAATAGAGGTTTTCAAAGTAGGTGTTGATGATTTTCTGTATTTCCACTAAGTCTGTAGTAATTTCACATTTTTCATTTCTTATTGCATGAATTTGAGTTTTTTCTTTCCTTTTTTTAATAAGGTTCACTAGGAGCTTATCAATTTTATTTATTCTTTCAAAGAACCAACTCTTTGATTCATTCATCCTTTGCACTGTTTTCTTAGTCTCTATTGCATTAATTTCTGCTCTAACCTTTATAATTTCCTCCCTTCTTTTGGCTTTGTGCTTGGCTTGCTCTTCTTTTTCTAGATGTTTGAGTTGTAACATCAGGTTGTTTATTTGTGTTCGTTCTTTCTTCCTGGTGTGGGAACTCAATGCAATAAATTTTCCTCTCAGGACTGCTTTCATTTCATCCCACAAACTCCGCTAAGTTGTATCTGTATCTTCATTTACTTGTAGATATTGTTTAATTTTTTCTTTAATTTCCTCGGTGACCCACTGATTACTCAAGAGTGTATTATTCAGTTTCCATGTGTTTGTAGGTTTTTGCAATTTATTTTATCATTAATTTCTAGTTTCACAGCACTATGATCCGATAACATGCATGGGATAATTTCAATTCTTTTGCATTTACTTAAATATGTTCTGTGGGCGAGTATATGTTCTATTTTAGAGAATGTCCCATGTACTGCTGAGAAGACGGTGTATTCTGATATTGTTGGATGGAACACTCTGTATACATCTATCAAGTCAATTTGTTCACAGGTGTGATCCATTTCTGTTTTGTCTTTGCTGATTTTCTGTCTAGTTGATCTGTCCCTTTGGGTCAGTGGTGTGTTAAAGTCTCCTGTTATAATTGTATTATTGTTTATTTGATGCTTCATTTCTGTTAGTGTTTCCTTTATATAGCTGGGTGCTCTGGAATTTGGTTCATATATATTTAAGATTGTTATCTCTTCCTCTTGAAGTTTTCCTCTAACTAGTATGTAGTGACCTTCTTTATGTCTTTGGATCATTCTTGGTTTTAAATTCACATTGTCTGCAAACAGGATTGCTACTCCTGCTTTTTTTTTTTTTGGTTTCATGTTGCATGAAGTGTTGTTTTCCTTCCCTTCACTTTCAGTCTATGAGTGTCCTTTTGGGTTAGATGGGTGTCTTGTAGACAGCATATAGTTAGATGTTGTTTCTTGATCCATTCTGCCAGTCTGTTTCTTTTGATTGGCGAGGTGAGGCCATTTACAATAATGGTTGCAACTGTCATATATTGGTTTATTGTTGACATGTTATCTTTCTGCTGTTGTGTCTTTAGCTTTCCATTCTGTTTAATTGTCTGCCTTGCTTGGAGGTTTTCTCCCGTGTGTATCTAGAATGTCTTTCAGTATTCTTTTTAGGGTTTGTTTGGTGTTCATGAAGTTCTTCAGCTGTTCTTTGTCATGGAAGTATCTTATTTCTCCATCCATTTTGAAGGACAGTTTTGCAGGGTATGTCAGTCTGGGTTGGAAGTGGTTTTCCTTTAGGATCTGAAAGACTTCACTCCATGCTCTTCTTGATTTCATTGTTTGTGTTGAGAAGTCTCCCGTGATTCTGATAAGTTTTCCTTTATAGGTGATCTCTCTTTTCTCTCTAACAGTTGTTAGTATTCTATTCTTATGTTTTATTTCTGGGATGGTGATTATTTTGTGTCTGGGTGTAGTTTTATTTTGATTATGGCTCCTTGGAGTTCTATATGCTTCACTCATCCTGATGTCAGTTTCTCTTCTCATGTTTGGGAAGTTTTCAGCTATTATTTCTGTAAATATCCTCTTGATATCATTTGGGCTTTCCCCTTCTTTTTCATTTATCCCTATTAATCTTATGTTATTTTTCTTTGCATCATCTTGCAGGTGTTGAATTGTTATTTCCTGATTCTTTGTTATTTTTAAAATATCTTCTTTTTCCTGCTCACTGGCTACAATCTTATCTTTGAGTTCTGACATTCTATGTTCACTTTCATTGAGGAAGTTTTTACAGCTTTCAATAAAATTTTTGATTTCCTGTATATCGCTTTGAATATGCTTTATGCATTCTGTTTGTTTTTTCTTCATTGAGGGATTCTATCTGTTTGCTTTGTTGCTCTAATTTTTTAGCTGTGTTTTCACTAGATGCATTCACTATTTCTTTCACTGTTTTTATCAGTTCTTTTACCTGGGCAAGTATTTCTGATTTGAATTTCTCCATAGCTTTCCCTATGCATATTTATTTCATTTGGTATCATTTCAGACATTTTAGGTGTATGGCTTCTTTTTTTCTTTTATGTACATGGCTTATAAGCTTTCTTGGGGAGGGCTAGAGCTTTGAGCCTGCCTTTTTGTCCTTCCTTTTGTCATTTTTCTATATTTCCTAGCTTTGAGCTATGCTCCAATGCTTTCTCTGCATGTGTGGCAAATTGCCTCTTACACCCTCTGTTCCTGGAGGGGCAGTGGCTACCCCACAGGCTCTTGGCTTCCTCACAGGGTCCTAACTCCCCTCTGTGGGCTCCTGGCTCCCTAAGTTGTAAGGCGAATGCTGGGTGTGGTCAACCCAGAGCCTGTGGAATCTCAGGCAGGTCAGGCTACTGTACTTTGTCCCAGGCAGGTCTGCAGGAGGTTCCCTGTGAGTGAAGGGTGGGCCTATAGGTCCCAAGGAATCAGACCAAAATGCTGGTTTCTGCAAATTTTCCCTTCCCAAACAGACCTGGCCAAGATGCCAGTCTCTGCAAAGTTCCCAATCCAAACAGCCCAGGCCTCTCTGTGGGTCCGGGAGGTTCCCTGTCCCAAACAGTCAGGCCATGATGCTGGTCTCTGGGAGATTTCCTGTGGGTGAAGGGTGGGGCTATTGGCCCAAACAGACCTGACCAATATGCCAGTCTCTGGGCAGTTCCCTGTGGATGAAGGGTGGGCCTACCAGTCCCAAACAGTCGGGCCAAGATGCTGGTCTCTGCAGAGTTTCAATCCACACAGCCCAGGCCACTCTCTGCGTCCAGGAGGTTCCCGGTCCCAAAGAGCCAGGCCGTGATACTAGTCTCTGGGAGATTTCCTGCAGGTGAAGGGCAGGCAGAATACACATTCTTCGGAGTTCAGCATGGGACATTCTCCAAAATAGGCCATATATTATCCCAAGAACATTCTTAAGTAAATACAAAGGGAGAAAAAATTATGCCATTCATAAAATCTGACCATAGCACACTGGAATTGGAAATTAATGACAAAAGAAATTGAAAACCCTACATAAAATACATGGAAATTAAATAACAATGTTTTGAAAAACCAGTGGGCTACAGATGAAATTAAAGTAGAAATAAAAAATTCAATGAAAATTCCAAAAATATGCTATAATCTTTGGGATGCAATGAAAGCAGTATTAAGAAGGAAATATACAGCAATAAATTGTCATATCAAGTAAACAGAGCACAAATAAAACACCTAATGCTTCATCTCAAGTTTCCAAAAAAGAATAGCAAGTTAAACCCAAAGCCCATATAAGAGAGGAAATTTTAAAGATTGGAGCAGAAATCAATGTTTTTCAAACTAAAAAAGCAACAAAAAGAATTAATGAATCAAAAAGTTAGTTTTTGTAATGAATAAAAACTGGCAAAACTCTAGACAACCTTATCAAGAAAAATGAAGAAAAAATACAAATTCACACCATAAGGATTGAAAAGGGGGAAACTATTACAGATCCCATGGAAATTCAAAAGATCATGAATACCTGCTTTGAAAATCTCTACTCACATAGAATGAAAAACACAGGTGAAATGGACAGATTTCAAGAAATATATGAACTCCCAAAGCTCAATCAAGAAGATATAGCAATTTTGAATACCCCAATATCAGTTATTGAAATTGGAAATGTAATTGAAACTTAGCAACATAGAAAAGCACAGGTCCTGCTGATTCATGGCTGAATTCTATAAGAAATTTAAATAATATTTAATGCAAATACTCCTTAAAATTTTCAATGAAATTCAAAAGAAAGCAATCTTTCCTAAATCATTCCTGGAGGCAAATATTACTCTGATACGAAAACCAGAGAAAGATCGAACTAAAAAGGAGAACTATAGTCAAATCTCACTAATGAACATAGACACAAAGATTATCAAAAAATATTGGAAATAGAATGCAGAAAATCATCTAGAAGATTATACATCACGACCAAATGGGGTTCATTCCAGGAATACAGGGGTGGTTTAACATACACCGGTCAAAAAATGTAATACACCACATCAACATAGCCGAAAACAAAAACCACATAGTCATCTCAATACATGCAGAAAAATCTTTCAAGAAATTTCAACACATATTCATGATAAAAACCCTTCAGAACCTCGGAATTCTCGGTGTCTACCTCAACCTTATAAATCCCGTCTATTACCAGTCAACAGCCAACATTACACTAAATGTACAGAAAATGAAAGCTTTCACTTTAAAATCAGGAACAAGACAAGGATGTCTACTATCACTGCTCCTTTTCAATATAGTTCTGGAAACACTAGCCAGGGAAATCAGACAAAAGAAAGAAATAAAAGGAATAAAGATAGGAAAGGCAGAAGTTAAATTATCACTATTTGCAGATGACATGCTACTCTATATGGAAGACCCAAAAAATTCAATTAAAAGACTGCTAGAGGTAATAAACAAATTCAGCAGTGTAGCAGGATACAAAGTCAATGCTCAAAAATCAATAGCATTCCTGTACACAAACAAGAAACTCACAGAGAGAGAAATTATGGAAATACTGCCCTTCACAATAACATTTAAAAAAATGGAACACTTAGAAATCAATGTAACTAAGAATGTAAAAGACCTATATGCTGACAATTATATTGAGGAGATTGAAAAGCATATTAGACAATGGAAGCCTATTCCTTGCTCTTGGCTAGGAAGAACCAACATTGTGAAAATGGCCATAGTCCCAAAATTGTTATACAGATTCAATGCAATCTCAATCAAAATACCATTGACATACCTCACAGATCTAGAGAAACCATTCCTAAAATTCATTTGGAACAAGAAGAATCCTAGAATAGCAAAAGTTATTCTGGGCAACAAAGACAAGGCAGGAGGCATCTCAATTACTGACTTGAAACTGTATTACAAAGCCACAGTAATAGAATCAGCATGGTCCTGGCAAAGAAATAGACCTGAGATTCAATGGAACAGATTAGAAGATGCAAGTATGAGTAGAAAGACACTCAGCCACCTGATATTTGATAAAGGAGTAAACATGTTCACTAGAGGAAAGATAGCCTCTTTAATAAATGGTGTTGGAAAAATTGGCTCTCCACATGCAGAAGACTGAAACTAGATCCATGCCTATCACTATGCACAAAACTAAAGTCTAAATCGATCAAAGACCTAAATATTAAAACAGAAACACTAAGTCTAATGGAAGATGAGGTAGGTAGAAATCTTGGAGACATGGATATAAGCAGAAAATTCATGAACAGAATGCAAACTGCAAAGGAAACACTTCAGAAAATCAATAACTGGGATCTCTTATTAATGAAATGTTTCTTTACTTCAAAAGAAATCACCAACAGAGTGAGAAATAAACCCACAGAAAGGGCAAGAATTTTAGCCAGCAACACCTCAGACAAAGGACTTATATCAAGGACATATAAAGAATTGAAAAACATCAAGCCCCAAAATTCAAAGACTCTCTCCAAAAATTGGCAGCTGAGATGAACACACAGTTCTCAGATGAAAATATATAAATGGAACATAAATATGTGAAGAAATGTTCACCATCATTGGTCATTTGAGAAATGCAAATTAAAACTGCACTGAGATTTCATCTCAGTCCTGATAGAATAGCTGCCATCAAGAAATCAACTGATAATAAATGTTGGTGAGGTTGCTGGGAATAAAGAACACTGCTCCACTGTTGGTGCGAGTTTAGACTGGTGCAACCACTACGGAAATCAGTATGGAGAACTCTCGGAAGACTAGAATTGGAAGCTCCATTCAACCCAGCTCTTTTCCTGCTGAATATTTTTCCAGAAATACTGAATAGTCATACCACAGTGATATATGTGCACCCATGTTTACAGCAGCACAATTTGTAACAGCTAAATCTTGGAAACAATCAAGATGTCTATCAACCACAGAGTGGATGAAAAATTGTGGTATTTTTATACAATGGAATATTACTCCACTACCAAGATGGATAACCGTGACACATTCTTAGGGAAATGGAGACAACTTGAGACTATCCTTATTAGTGAAATAAATAAGAATCACATTTATAAATATCATATTGTGTCTCTAGTGTAAAAATTAATAAGACATGTAGGAGTAATAAACGCAAAATTTGTAATTGCTACTGTAAAAAAGAGAGGAAAAGAAAGTGCTCTAAAGTATATAATTGCATGTATGTTTAAGTGTGTAAGATAGATGACCATATTACTGTTTTTGTTAGATTGTTGAACAGGACTGTTAACAGTCTCACTTTTTCAATGTCTACTTTGCGAGCTTTAATTTTGTAACTTGAACAAATATTTCCAAGATGACAGTATGTAATTTATCAAGTAATGCTTTCTTATTATTTTTTATCTTTTCTTTTTTTCCTTTGGAATTCTGTATTGTTGCTACACTTTTTTTTCTTTTTTTCTCTTTAAATAAAGTTTTTTTAAAAAAATTTAATAAAGGGCCAGGGATTTAGCTCAGTGGCTTAAGCGCCTGCCTGGCAAGCGCGAGGTCGTGAGTTCGATCCCCGGTACCAAAAAAAAAAAAAAATTTAATAAAAAGAAAAATGGCAAATTGAAACAAAGCCAAAATCCTTTACTATATATTCCATCAGTATGAAAACAAAACTTTCAATGGCTAGTCAACCATTTTCAAAGTCTAAAATAGAATAATTCATGATGAGCTATGGAATTTTTTTATGAGGAAAGGAAAAATGAAAGTAAAATCAAACAAGTGCTCTGAAAAGGAGTTTTGCTTATACTGGAATGTAACATTTTCTAAGCTATGTTATGTTTTGGGTATGAGATGTCTCAAAAATTATCATTTGTTCAGAGGTAGGACTTTGAGAAGGTGACTGGATCATGAAAACACTAGACTCATTAGAAAGTTTATGCATTGATGAGTTCCTGCATAAATGTGCTATTAGGAGATTGGGCCTAGGTAGAGGTGACTTATTGGAAATTTGACTTAGAATGGTATGTTATTGTTCCTGCAACCTCTCTTCTCTCTCTCTTTTGTGCTTTTGGAGTGATGTATCAGTGCTCCCTAGAGATCCATATTTAATATAAGATATATAAATATATGTGGATTTGCAATGTAGGCTTACAATGGTCACTTGTAATCAGGGGTGGAGGAGTACTATAGAACTGTTTGTATGCTCAGAATCCAAAGGATCCAGTCAAAGTTCAAAGGCCTGGAGCTTGCTGTAGTGTGCTTTGCAAGTTCATATCTGGAGATCAAGGGTTCTAGGGTGGGAGGCTGATGGGTCAGTGCTAGAAAGCTGAAGAGTCTGTACTGCAAGGCAGGAAATGATACTTATTGTGAAAATAAGACTGGAGCTCCCCTGAAGAAACAAAAGACAGCCTTCATTCCCCTTTTATTTCACTGAGGCTGCAATCCTATTTTTTGGTGCTACTCACACCCAGTGTCAGTCTTCTGTCTTCAGTAAACCCCTTCAGTTACATCCAGAAATATACTAATCTGATTAGTTGGGCATTGCTTGCTGAAGTGGAAATAATCAGTTAACTGTCACAATTCACCCTTTGTCAACTGGACAATCAGACACATTTTTTTTTGGTACAGGAAATTGAACTCAAGACCTTGCACTTCTGAGGCTGGTGCTTGTGCTGCTGAGCTATATCCCCAGCCCAGACACATTTTCTTCAGCTACAAAGGCAAGCTCATAATTACACCTAAGATTTTACAACTTCCTGTGTACAAAGAGAAATATACTAATTCATTCCTAGAAAAGAAAACAAGTTTTCTTTGAGTGTTGCTTACTCTTAACATTTCATAACTTGAACATTTGAATTTAGTTTTAAGAGTACGTAACCAATATTAAGTCTATCCACTTTGTATTACATAGGAAACACATTAGGAGAGAACTATTATAATTACAATCCTCATTTCTATAACTTATCATGGTGTTGCTGCTGGTATTTAGAATTGCCTGCTTCTTCTACCTATTCTGTATTCTGTTTGCCTTCAGCAAGCACCTCACAAGGTGTTAGTTTGCTCCCTGGTAGCGTGACCCATACCTTCATTCCAGAAGATTCTGGACCATTTTTCATCCTGCATTGATGAGGTTAATGGAGTTTCCTGTTGTCCTTAATAATGAGGCACGATAATAAAATAAGGTACCCAAGTGACCGCCTGTACTCCAAGTATATTCTTCTTTTCCCCAATTGTGGAGTAATAGTTCAATTTCCCCTTGATATTCTAGATCAATCCAACAATATAACTCTCTTTTTAGCTTGTTTACTCAGAGGCATGAGTAGACAAAAATGATCAGGTTTCAGTCTTAGCTTCTAGTTTAATGGAATCATTGTTGTGCTTCCTGGACTAAGTCTTCTACCCTATGAAACCAAAAATTCTAGGCCAGCAGAGCGTAAAGTTGTAGGAACAGGAAGGAACAATTTTGCCAGTGTATCATGAAGGGTAATGGTGAGTGTTACCGTTCCCACTTCCATCACTTAATTTCTAGACTGGTGAATCCGAGCTATAAAGAGATATAGTACCACACAGTGGATGCTGATTCAAAGACATGTTCCCTTGTCAAAAACCTTCCTCCAGCACTGAAATTTATTGTCACATATCTGGAACTGTACTGCATCTTCAAACGGCCAGTCCACATTTCTATCAGTCTAGCTGCTTATAGATGGTGAGGTGCACATTAAGAGCAATCAATTCTGTAAGCATGAGCTTCACTGTTTTAGCTAAGAAATGTGTTCATTGGTCAGAATATATGCTGTGGAATTCCATGATGGTGGATAAGGCATTTTGTAAGTCCATAGATGCTAGTTTCTGCAGGAGCATTACATGCAGAGAAGGCAAATGTATACCCAGAATGAGTATCTGTACCAGAAAGGGCAAACTGCTGTCCTTTCCATGATATAAACAGTTCAATATAAATAAACTTGACACCAGGTTGCAGATTGATCTCCCAAGGTAATGATGCCCTATTTGGGACCCAATGTTGATCTCTGCTACTGGCATACTGGGCATTCAGAAGTGACTATAGCTGGATCAGCCTTGGTGAGTGGGAGTTGATGTTGCTGAGCCCGTGTATAACCTCCATCCTAGCCACTCTGTTTAGGAGCCCAGTAGGAAATGAGAGGGATGACTGAAGAAAGATATTGACTTCTCCCTGTAGAATGGGTCATGCTGTCAACTTGATGATTAAAGTCCTCTTCTGCTGAAGTCACCTTTTGGTGAACATTTACATGTAATTCAAATATCTTTACATCCTTTGCTTAAAGGTAGAGATCTATCTTTGCACTGCTTCCACAGAAATATTTTGTACCAGTTTTCTAGCCATGCTCCTTCCAAGTTCTTGACCATGTGGCTACTTTGATTACTACAACTCATGAGTCAATATACAAACATATCTGGCCTTTCTTCCTTCCAGACAAAATGCACTACCAGGTACACTGCCCAAAGTTCTGTCCAGTGTGAAGATTTCCTTTCACCACTGGCATTATGGATGTCCTAGAAAGGGGCTATAGTGCTGCAACTCCCCACTTGCAAGTAGTGTCTGTACAATGTGCAAAACCACCCATAAACCAGGTCCTAGCCTTCTCTTTGTCTGACAGATGGTTATGTGGCACACCCCATGAGTTCATAGGTGCATGCTTGTAGGCACAAGTCAATATAACAGGAGTAGGAATAAAGGTCTTCTGGGGAACTTCTTCATGTAAATTGTGCCTTCTGGACCTGATCTGGTTTAATCATGTATATACCATTTCCATTTGCTGTACATGTCCAGACTTATGACTTGTTGAATCAAATAATACTCACCTCATGATGGGAAACTCAAGGTGTGTGCTAACCTGGTGTCTTGTAATCAAACATGTAGTTTTCCACTAAGGCTCAGTAGCAAAAGAGGAACTGCTTTACAAATGGAAAGTAGTTGTTTGCAGATGATATCAGAGCCTTGTCCCAAAATCCTACAGGCCTCTATGCGTTCCCCCTAGAAATGCATGGAAAGAGCATTTCTACTTGCCATTACCATTTCAAATATCATTAAATCTCCTGGGTAATATAGTTCAAGTGGCAAGATAGTGTTCACAAAATCCTGGATCTGTTGCAGAGCTTTTTCTTGTTCTGTTCCCTGCTCACAAATCAGAATTTTTTGAGCCACTCAGTAAATGGGCCAGAGTAAAACACCTGAGTGAGAAATGGGTTGCCTCCAAAATCCAAACATGCACATTTGGCATTGTGCCTCTTTTCTGTTCAAAAGAGGAGCCAGATGCAGCAATCTATATTTTACCTTAGAAGTGTGTTATAGCTTGTATACATATGCCCCCCAACAAGGCCTCATGTAGCCATAGATGGTGAATTTCAAAGGTGGCTGGATTAGGGTATGTGATACTGGGATTAAGGACATTATGCTGACATTACAGGTGTGACGCTGGGATTAAGGATGCCCCACTCTGGATATGTGTGGTACCACTCAAAAGGCAAGTAGCCACAATGGAATATAAAGAGACAGAAAGAAGCTGCCATGATACTTTGCTGTTATGCTACCTTCTGCCTGTCCTGCTTTGCCATGGACAATTTCTCTTATCTGATGCCCTTATACCATGAAACCCTGCCTTAGAGCCAGCCAAATGTGGATTGAAATGTCTATAAATGGAAAGATGAAACAAATATATCCTTTGGTTATTTTGTCTCAACAGTGATGAAAGTAACTAAGACAAAGTCACATCTCTACATGTTCCATACCACTGGACTCTTACAAATTTCACTGAGGAAGAAGAAATTTGTATTTCTTGGATTTATTTCCATTTTCTTGCTTGCAAGTGCTTTACTAACAAATCTAAAGTATTTGGTACCTCTTTCATCAGTATAGTATCACCAATGTAGTGGACCAGTGTGCTACCTTGGAGACATAGATAATCAAGATTCCTGTGAACTAACTTGTGACACAAAGCTGGAGGGTGTAATATAACTTGAGTTAGGAGAGTGATGGTGTATTGTTGGTGAGACTGACTCAGAAATATAGTTTTGAATGGTTCCCAGAAGAGAAGGCTGTGCAATGGATCCAGCTGGCTGTGCAGAATTCTATGCCACTGAGGCCCTATTATACAGAAGATTCAATATTATTTGACATGGCATTGTCAAGTATGGATGCTAGTTGGAGTGTCTGACAAGACCTCATGGGTCTTGAGTGAGCCTTTAGAATTGATGGTGGATTGCAAGCAAACTTTCTCTGATGGACCATATCAATAGATATAAAGAAGCAGTCATTTTCCAAATCAATAGCTGTATACCAAGTAACAGGAGATGTGTTAATCTGTTCAAGTATGTAAACCACATCTGATCCAATAGCTACAGTAAGAGTCACTACTTGATTTAGTTTATGATACTCCACCATCATTCTCCAAGATGCTTCCATCTGCCCAGTTCAGATGGGAGAATTAAATGAAGACATAGTGGAAACTATCATCCCTGCATACTTCAAGTCACTGAGAGTTTCACTAATCTCTACAGTCCCTTCAGGTGTGTGATATTCTTTTTGGTTTACTATGTTACCAGGCAAAGGCACCTGACATTTCCAGACATAATAGCCTCCACAGTATAGGCTTAGGAACCAATGTGAGGACTCTTCCAAGCACTGTGTATCAAACCCAATTATGCATTCTGGAACAGGGGAAATGACAACAGGATGAATTCTAGGACATTCTGGGCTCACTGTGAGTTGGGCTTTTGATAGAAATCTTGATCACCTTATCTACAGAGGCTCCTACTCTTACTGGAGGGTTACAGTGTTTTGAATCTCCAAGAATCAGCATTACTTCAGAGCCAGTATCGAGTAGTGCCCAAAACGTCTAATAATTTCCTTTCTCCCTATGTAAATATATGGTCCTAAAAGACCTTAGGTTCTTTTGGGAGGAAAAAGTGGGGAAAGACTGATCATATAAGCTTTTGGTGGTGCACCATTGTCCTATCTCAAGGGGATATGCTCGCTCCTACATTCAAGGAGTTCTGGGTCTATAAATTGTCAAATATAGGAACTGATTGAGTGGTCATGATTCTCTGTTATTATGATTTGAAGTAGGTTTCAGTTTAGTTGCCTGAAATTTACCAATTATATAAACGTAGTGAAAGGTAATAGGCTTGCTTCTTGTCCATTTCATTGTTGGGAATACCATGGCTAATCAGTCAGTGACTTAGGTCTACACATGTCAGATCATTGCAAACATTTTTCTGCTTCTTCTGTCCATTGTGGTAATTGTGTGTACCTTGCATTTAGGGATTAAGTACTGCCCCTGGAAGCCTGCCACTCCAAGATACAAATGAACCAATTGCCCTTAAGTTTGCCAGTTGAGTAACTATGAGATCTTGCTACATAAGTCAGGCTGGTCTGGAACTCACTGTGTATACGTGTTACTGGCCTTCAACACATGGTAGCCTTCCTGCCTTGACCACTTGAGTGTTATGATTATAGGCATGCACCACCACATGCAGTCACTGTGGGCCATGTTTTGATCCATAGTTCTGCCAACAGGTCAAATAAACTATTAACAACAGTATTTTTTCTTCATTAGCTGCAACAATAAATTCAGAATTATTAGTTAATGGTCCCATGCTGAAAAAATAGCCTGATTTGGGTGTATGTTTTTGTCACCACTAATCCACACCCTTAAGATTCATTCTGACACTTGTGCATCAGGCCTCTGCCTATAAGATTTAGAAAATTCATGAAGTTGTTTGGGAGAATATCAGACTTCCACATGGTTCACACTATGTATCTCATCCTTAACAGGCATCTGCAGTGTGAGCCAGATTATAGTCCTAGAGTTAAAAGTGAGTGGTGAGGGTGGGTGCTAAGGAGAGTCAGCATCATCATGCTGAGTCAATACAAAGATTAGTTTTCTCATTTATATGAAGAGAGTTGAAAACCACAAGGAGTGGGGTTGCATATTACTCCAATACTGTGGGGGACAAATCTCTTCCTCTGGAAAAATAATCACAATAGGGTCTGGGAATTTAACATCCTCAGTCTCATTAGGATTCTACCAAACATCCCCATCCTAATTTACAAGTTCTTATTTGTCTCTGATTAGTGTCCTCACACTAGTTAATACATTGCATATTGTTATCTTGAGATTGGTTGATGAAAATACCATTAGTATACCACACAGATCTAGAGAAAACAAGCTATCTAGTTCTCTATGCTCTAATTTCTTGATGTTTAGGTTCCTAATCACTCACCATTATACCAAGCACTTCAGTACTGGATGAAGCAATACCCTAGATATGATAGTCATGGGAAAAGTATGTCTCTCATTTGATTTAATAACAGGAATAGTGAATCATAGTGTAATTTATCATGAGTGAGTGAATGAAGTCTATCTTGATCAAAACCTGAATACGGTCTCTGCCTAGGTGCTGTCTGGTATTTCTTTGTAATACTTTTGTCTCATGAGCTATAACATACCTTTTGGTGGAATCATTGGTAGAGCTAATGAGAATTTAATGCATTTTGACTTCTGAGCCAGTGCATTAATGCATACTGATATTCGCATAGTGAAGTGACAGTATCTCATCCTCTTGAACCCATAAGATAAAGCAGCTTATTTTTAATAGAGTCAATCAATTGAGCATTTTATGAGTATTGTAGTCCCTACTCGTGTGATGTCTTCTTTAGACACTAAGGACATCCTTCACTTATTCATTCAAAAATTCTGTTGAATTGTTGTTTTATACCATATGCTCTTCTATGTTCTAGGAATATAGTAACAACTAAGACCAGTCAAGTAGCTCAAATACATTTGAGCAGATAGTGTAGACATAGTACAAAATTAGCAGTTTCAGTATTATCTTTCCAGATATCTTTGTAATATTCTTCAGGATTCATAATTCCATGTTTTAAATACTTCATAAATGAAAAACAAAGAAAATAATGAAACAGATGTCTATGTATCTCACCCTCATGTTTACCATGCATATGTGAGCATTATCATTTTTATTTATTTTATAACATATTTTTGTTTCCCTTAGAGTTCTCTGAGAATTTTCTGTTATTTTTTATGTTTTTCCTTTTGTTTTTCACATATTCATTCATTTTTTCAACTAATTGCCCTAATGCCACATTTTGATTATCAGCTCACCTCTTCATGAGGTGCACATTATCTGTAGAAGAAAGAGTTCAATCATTGGTGTTATTGCAAATGATTGAGCTCTGAGATGGTGTTAGTACATATGGTACCTTTATTAGAATATGGAAAGGCAGTGCAGATGCTAGGCAGTTAACTTTTACTTGACCTTCTGTGCATTGACTCCTGTCTTCTTTATCATTTTCCTCTGGAGCTTTGTGAGCTGTGGTGGACATGGCAATTGGCACCTAGCAGGCACCTGAGTATGAGGAAACATCATATCACAAGTGAGGGGACACCTCAAATTCTGCACATAAACAAAAATTTTAAGTAAAACAACAGAAAATCAACTAATAAAGAGACAACCTGTGGAATAAAAAAAATTGCCACTTATTTCTCAGACAGGGCACTATCATCTAGAATATATAAAGAACTCAAAAATTTAATCACTCAATCAAGAAATGAGTAAGAAAAGTGAAGAGACAATTCACAGAGCAAAAACTATAAATGGTCAACAAATATATGAAAAAAGTCCAATAGGTTCATGAATTAGGGAAACAAATAAAAACAAAAGCAGGTAAATTGATATCCTCAGGTGTAAAACATGGAATAAATAGGTTCATATCATGTGACCCACAGTCATACACAAGTATACTTACTACACAAGGCATAGAGAAAAAAGAAAACAGCACAAATTTACCTAGACCTCTACAGACTTTTGAAGCATTATTTAATAGGGAAAAATCAGAATTTTCCACTTCTCTCACCATTTCTCACAGATAGGTGGCAGGAAAGGAGGCAGAAAACACAGCTTCATCATCATTCCTGGAGTGTGACAAGGATAAGGGAGGTGAGAGGAACTCAAATGTCTGCTTTGTGTTGTGTCAACTGCAGCAAAATGTATGAACTGTGCACCTAGGTCACTGCTCTATATCACAAATGGCTGTAATGTCTGCAGGTCACAAGGAAGAGTTTGAGCATAGTTCTATTTAGAAGCAAGAGAGTGGGGCATTGCCCTGGAAAAAATAGCCATCATAGGTATCAGAAAGTGTGTCTACATAAGTTATATTATTAACTCATTGCATTAAGTTTTATGGGAAGAATGCTATTAGAATAAAAAGGTCTGAGTATGTGACAAATGTTGTGGAGATGACTGAACAGGAAGCTATATGAAAGAAGAACACAAAAGTTGCTAGTATTCTTGTGAGGGGACATTTGGAAGAAATAAAATCCTTTTGATTATGAGTAGAGTGTTCTTATATGAGATGTCTGCTAATTGAGCTAAAAAATTATAACTAGTCTATTTATGATTACAAACTTCTAAAATTTTAAAGGAGGCATTAATTCAACTTGGTCAAAAATATATGTGAGTGTGCTCTGACTTTATGAAAACAAATTTGTCTTATGTGTTTTGTTTTTCCTTCCAATCCATAAATAGCTGTTTCATCTCTACTCAACAAAATTTTCTTCTTTTTGCATTTTTCTATTTTTAAGCATTTGTCTGTAATTTAATTTGGATTATGGATAAATATCAACATTGAAGATATGCTTCCACTAATGTTGCCAGCTGTTCAAAATGATATTATATTAGATTACATAAATGTAATGCATATTGTTTATATTATGATTTTAGAGTCCCTCATTATTCAAAAATAATGTGTTAAGTGTTACTATTTTGGTTTCAGGAGTCATCAGAAATTGGTTATGATAGTTAAACAAAAATCCCTTAGGTTGGGGAGAAACTGTTGGACAGGATTCCAGTTGATAAATAAGAAAACATTTGCTTGGAAACATTATCTAGTTCTTGTTCATTAATGGGAAGCCACAATAATCTCCATGGCCTTATGGGAGAGACCTCTACTGATATTGTTTAAAATATATTATTGCAATGTGTTTACATTGCACATCATCATAAGATTAAATGAGACCATAAGATTTTCTGACTTGAAAATGCTCTGGTATATAAGTAAATCAAAAACAAAGGTTTTTTTATATAACTATGACAACTGATTGTTGCTAATCTCTTCGTGTATTACCTATTTTTATGCCTTCCAGGTATACAGGTATTTTAAAATGTGAAACTGGAACTGCTTATGATGTTAAGCCTTTTCTTTCAGATGACTGTCTTTCCTTGTGCTCCAGCTATTTGTGATAAGAGGTTCATGTCAAGCCAACATGAGGTCACCAGTCAATAATAATATTTTAACAAAAAATTATATGATATATATATTATGCATGTGCCACTACATGAGAGATACTTAGAAATTAAGCAATCCAATCAATGTCACACACTTTAATGACATTCCATTACAAGATGACAAATCAGATGAAAATCTTCCTTGGTATTTGATAGAAACAAATAATTAAAAGGGCTATTCTATATAAACATGGAATTTAATATATAAATAATTTAATATAAATTTAATAAAATTTCATAAAACTTAATATAAAAATCATAATTGTCATGTTAGGATATTGTGTATGGCATTTGATCTCAATATTTCTCTGTGAAACTATATATTTTTTTCTGTTAATATTCTATAGAAATTCAACTACTAGAATATTCACAGTTGTTAAAAAAGCAGTTCTCAAGCTCTTTTTTATATTTCAAGTTTCTTGATTTTCAGATAAAATTATTATAATTAAGCTCAATGCTTCTGTTCTAATGCTAATTTCATTTATCCTTTCTTCTGGATGTTCAAAACCAAATGTTTGCACACCAAAAACTAAAAAGATAGTTGGGCTATGAGGACAACCAATAGTTTGCTCCCAGCCCTTAGCAATCAGTGGGGACCCAGGATATGAGGAAACCTTTTCTGTGACATCCTACAACTTGATCAAACAAAGGTTGTAACTCATCCAGATGGCTGAACTGAAAGTCTTTATACATGGTTCTAAGGCAAATCCTCAGGAGACTTCACAGACCTTAATAGGTAGAAAAGATTAAATTTTATTAATAGGAGTCTCAGCATAACTTGATCTTAAACATCCAACACAAAAAGTATAACCAAGAGATATCTAAAATGATGTCATAATAATAAGCTAAATATAGGAAAGGACTTTAATCACTAACTCCTTCCAGTAGGTTCCAGTCATGCTAATAGCTAACTAGAGTTATGCATCATTGATAATAAATTTCAATAAAATCCACAAAATCTCAATAAAGCTTTCAAATTATTTATGCAAGATCAGCTAAAACTAGAGAGATTTATGACAAAATCTCTGACTCCTTCTCTAGAAAAATCCAAGAGATAATGTGTTACAGTCACTATTCTAGTCTCACAAAAATAGTTTCTAGGCTTAATTCTTTCTCAAACCTGCTTTCCATTTCTGATATTCGTGCCATGATTGGTAATGTTCTAATTTTTCAAAGATTTGTTTATTCTTACCTAGAAGCTGCCAAACTCGCAAGTGTGCATACAGATAATACCAACAATAAATATGCAAGATTTCTTCTACTGAGATACAGTAAATCAACTTCATAAAAAGAGTTCATAGCTGGTAAATTCAATAGAATTTCTGAGGTACATTACATTAGCTCTCTAGAGCAACTCCCTAGCTGTGGTCTCCATTTACATTGAAACTTCTTAGTTCAAAGCACTTAACATGAAAACTACATCAAGTCTCCCTTAACTGCAATTAGAGGTCACATTTTAGGGGAATAAAATATTATATGAAACTGAGTTATTTATATCTGTTGCAGACAGATGGAGTGTTCCCTCAGCTCAAAGAAAATTACAGTTAAGAATACATTTATCAAGGTCAGGCTTTAAGAAAAAAACAATTAAATTTATTAAAATCAATGAAATAGAATGACCCCAAGTAGCTTGGGAGCTTTGGTGCTCCATATGGTGTGAGCTGAAGACCTGCACAGCACATTCCACATAGACATGAAGCCTTGGTATGTCACTAAGAACAACGTATGGCCCCGCTGAGGAAACCTAAGCTGCTGAGGAGCTTTGATGTGCTGTGTGGTGCAAGCAGAAGGCCTACAGAGTGTACTTTACCTAGCTGTGAAGCCTTTATATGGTGCTCAGTACCTGGTAGGGTCTTGTCTATCAACCCTTAGCAGGCTTGCTACATGACCTGGTTCCTGGTAGGGCACTGCTGAGTGACTTCAAGCAGCTGGAAAGCTTCAGTGCTCTGTATGGTGCAGGGTGAAGGCCTGCACAGTGTACTCCACATATCCATGAAGTCTTAGTTGTCACAACATGGTAGGGCCCTGCCCAGTAAACCTCGTCATCTGAGGAGCTTAAGCATGGCATGTGGGGTATCTGCTCAGGATACTCCACCCATTCTGGAAGACTGCAAGTGTAGCCAGGATCTGGTAAGGCCTACCTAATGATCCTCACTCCTCCAGTATGTGCTGGAGAAGCCCCATCCAGTATGCATTGCCATCCCTAACTCTGGAAACAACTAAGACTTTGCATTCAGCTTCCCCAGGGTAATACAGAAAAATGACAAATGAAAAAGCAAAATGAAATCTCAAACTTTGGCTAATACCAAACAAGCCTAGGAGACATGTACATAATGTTATATCCTAAATTAATCAAAGCATCGCCATGTCTGTTCTGTAGTGCATCTTACTAACTAAATTGCTATTTTAAACATCTGTGTTCCCAGAGATATGTAATAAATTCCTGTTCCCACATCATTTGTGTAAAAAATGACTACCCCAGTGAAATGAGATAAGCTGACCTCAAAACTGTGCAACCCTATTTCAAAATATGCTATTTTGAAATTAGCCAAGGCTAACAGAAATGTCCAAAAACACTAGGTGTTCTTTAAGATAGGGGAGGGAACATTCCCTGTGATTTGGGATTTGTGGTTTTGAGCTTTAAATATGCTGCTTGTAGACTGTTCTATACTCAGTCTCGAATTGATTTTTATGAGACTGGGTCACCAGGCCTGGAATAAAGTCTTTGCTCCCAAATTCTCTTGCTTCCTCAATTTCATTCCGGGGTCTGAGCAATTTCATTTGGGGGCTCATCCGGGATGGAAGCAAGACCCCCAACTCATTTCTGAACCTCACGAGGCAGTCAAATAATAAGTATCTTGGAGGTGTTTGGTGGTACCACATTTTCTTATTTGAGAGGGGACGGCCTCGCCTTAGGAGAGGGAACGCCCTCACATTGGGGAGTTGGGTCACTTGCAGGTTGAAGCCCAAATTTGAAATTTGAAATTTGCAGGACTCTTAGTCCATTTGGGAATTTGCAGGACTCTTAGTCTGTTTGGGAATTTGCAGGACTCTTAGTCCATTTGGGAATTTGTAGGACTCTTAGTCCATTTGGGGCATCACCTGCCAAGAGCTCACTCCATTGGAAACTGAATTTGTTAACCTCCAATTTGAATTACAATTGAAACTAACAGAGCAAAGACAGTGCTGCAGCTAGTCTTGTCTTGTTTGTTTTGGTCTTGTGTCAAGTGTATTCCCTGTATGTCTTCGTTGTGTACTTGTTCTCCATTTGGCCATTCTACCCAGCCCAGGGTAGAACCTCTCCTAGAACCACTGCCTCTAACAGGACTCCAACCGGATAAAAGGATTCTCATTATTTTTTCTCCTTTCTTTAGCCTGTTGCCTTTTCCTTCTCATTATTAGCTCTTATTTTGACAGGACTGAGACACATTCGCTTGCAGTCAACAATGGGACAAACTGAAAATAAAATTTCTACCCCTCTCAGGCTTGTCCTTGCTCACTTTAAGGACTTCCAGAGGCGAGCAAGAGGGTATAAAAAAATTAAAACAGAAAACACTTATTACTTTTGTAAGACAGGAATGGCTGTTAGGGACTAGAGGGGCTTGAGGATGGGCTTGCCCAGACAGTGATGGCAGTATGTCTTTGGGCCTGCAGCCCATCCTCACCAAACTGTGTATATTCAGATTTGGATAGATATTATCTATGATAATCCCCCTTGGATAAAGCCCTCTCACGAAGGGATTATTGCTGCTCTCAAGCTGAAAATGAAACCAAAAAAGCCAACCATTCCTCCAATTCTCTCTACAGATGAGTCTTTTGATCCCCTGGAGCCTCTCACCCTGCCTCCCCCTCACCTGCCTACCCCTCATCCGCCTTCCCTACCCTCAGCAGACTCAACCACCCCTCCTCCACCACCCAGTCTCATCTGTACCGGACGCCACCTGTGTGGTGAAGGACCTTTGGACCACTCAGAAACAGCAGCTATATGCCCTCTCTGGGAGGTCCCTGGTCGCAACGGAGAGTCAATGTTTGTTTATGCCCCCTTTTCATTTTCTGATCTCTACAATTGTAAGAACAAAAACCCCCATTTCTCTAAAGACCCTGAAACTCTGATTAACCTTTTGGAGTCTGTATTTTTTACCCATCAGCCCACTTGGGAAGACTGCCAACAGATCCTACGTATTCTCCTCACAGCAGAGGAGCGCATGCACGTTATCAGGCTAGGGCAGAAGGGAGTACGTGAGAGAGATGGCCTTCCTTAGACCAAGAAATGATTGAACAATTGTTCCCATCCTCACGTCCTAATTGGGATCTGAACACGGATGGAGGTAAGAAGGCTTTAAATGATTATCACCTGAGGCTCCTGGATGCCCTCTGGGCAACAGCTAGAAAGCCTACAAATTTGTCCCGAGTGATGGAGGTAAGACAATTGGCTGATGAATCTCCTGCTATGTTTTTAGAACGCTCCCTAGAGGCCTATCGGCTGTATATGCCCATTGATCCGATGGCACCAGAAAATGTGAAGGCAATTAATATTGCTTTTGTGTCCCAATCAAACCCTGATGTTAGGCAAAAATTACAGAAACTTGAGGGATTTGAGGAAATGCCGCTCAGCCAGTTAATTGAGGTAGCACAGAAGGTTTTTGAGAGCCAAGAAAACTTACAGGAATCCACAAATAGAAAGATGACTAAAGTGTTGGAATTGTTATGTGAAAAAGGAGAGAGCAAGTTGATTATAAGGGATCAGAGAAAGATAGGAGAACAATGCCCTCCTCTGGATGAAAAACAATGTGCCTATTGCAAGGAGATGGGACATTGGAAAAAGGAATGCCCTAAGCTGAAAGCTAAATTAAAAAAAGATGCTAAGACACTGATGACACAAAATTGAGGGCGTCAGGGCTCACTGCCACACCCCGAGCTCCGGATAACCTTACAAGTTGGGGGGGGGGGCAACCGGTTAATTTCCTTGTGGACACAGGGGCCACTTACTCTGTTTTGACTAAGCCTCTGGGAAATCCGACCAAGGAGTCAATTAAAGTTATAGAAGCCACAGGAGGACAGAGATCCTATTCTAAGATGGCCACTTGTTTAGCTAGATCCAGACATAAGATTATTCAACATGAGTTCCTGTGGGTCCCTGAATGCCCAGACCCACTCCTAGGAAGGGACCTTTTGCACAAGCTGCAGGTTCAAATTGATTTTCAATCAGATGAGCCAAAGTTGAGGTTAGGAACTGATGCTGGTTCTGAGCCTGGGGTAACCTTCAGAGTTATGGCCCTAGTCCCAGAAGGGGAAGACTACCTCCTTCTGGAGTGATTGCCCACCCAGACGTCCTCCAACTCTGAACTTTTAGAAAAATGGAAATCCAAGATCCCAGGAGTCTGGGCTGAAAATAACCCCCCAGGTTTAACCATAAATCAGATTCCCCTTGTTATTGAGCTCCTGCCCTGGGCACATCTGATCTGCTTGTAGCAGTACCCAATAAGCCTGCAAGCTCGAAAAGGAATTAAGATCCACATTGAAAGACTAAAAAATAATGGCATTCTTGTCCCTTATATGTCCCCTTGGAACACGCCTCTGCTCCCTGTACAGAAGCCAGGATCTCAGGACTATTGTCCAATGCAAGACCTATGAGAAGTGAACAGGTGGGTGCTGACTCTACACCCCATGGTGCTGAACCTTTACACTCTACTCAGTCTTCTGAACCCAGAGCACAAATGGTATTCAGTGTTGGCTCTTAAAAATGCCTTCTTCACTCTGCCTGTTGTGCCGGTAAGCCAACCTATCTTTGCTTTTGAGTGGACTGACCCAGACAACGGGATCACAGAACAACTAACTTGGACTCGGTTGCCCCAAGGTTTCAAAAGTTTGCCCACACTGTTTGATGAAGCCCTGACTCAAGACTTATTGGGGTATCATGAGAGTTACCCAGAAGTGACCCTTCTACAATATGTAGATGACCTGTTAGTAGCCTCAACCTACTTATGATAACTGTCATGAAGCCACTGAGCAGTTATTAAAAACTTTGAATCAACTAGGATATAGAGTCTCAGCCAAAAAGGCCCAATTATGCCTACCAGAAGTGACTTATTTAGGGTATAAACTACAAGAAGGAAAAAGACTGTTATCTAAAGAAAGGATTCAGGGTATACTCCAAGTCCTTCAACCCCAGAGACTAAAAAACAGATCTGTGAGTTTCTGGGAGCTATGGGATATTGTAGGTTGTGGATTCTAAATTTCCAGCCTCTAAATGGCCCAGCCTCTTTATGCTGCCTTGAAAGGAGAAACCCAAAGTCCCCTCAAATGGACCTAGGAATGTGAACAGGCTTTCCAACAATTAAAAAAGGCTCTGACTGAAACACCTGCCCTAGGGCTCCCTGATATAATTAAGCCTTTTACTCTGTTTGTCGATGAGCTCAGAGGTGTTGCAAAGGGAGTCCTCACACAGGATCTTGGGGCCTGGAAGAGGCCTGTAGCTTACCTCTCAAAAAGACTTGACCCAGTAGCAGGAGGGTGGCCTCCCTGCTTGAGGATTCTAGCAGCTGTGGCTACCACACTCAAGGAAGCTAAGAAACTTACCTTTGGGCAAAAGATTTTTATAGTGACTTCTCACAATATAGAGACTCTCGTCAAAGCTCCTCTTGAATGATGGCTGTCAAATGCCAGGATATTACATTACCAGACTTTGCTTTTAGACCCAGAATCAGTGGTTTTCAGTACCTCAGCGGCCCTAAACCCTGCCACCCTCATGCCTGATGATGACCCAGAAACACTGATAAACCCCATCCATGACTGTGTTGACCTGCTTGAAAACAACAGAACTTGAGAAGTAACCTCATGGACCAGCCCCTGGACAACACTGAAAATTACTTCTCTGACGGGAGCAGCTACATATGTGACAGTAAATGGGTGGCAGGGGCAGTGGTGATGACAGAAAATAAAATATTATGGGCCAAGAAATTAGAGCTGGGCACTTCAGCCCAAAAGGCTGAACTTATTGCACTGACTGAGGCCCTAAAGCTAGCTGCTGAAAAAAGGGCTAACATTTATACTGACAGTAGGTATGTCTTTGCCACTGTTCATGTTCATGGAGCATTTACCAGGAATGAGGCCTTCTGACCTCGGTGGGCACTAAGATTAAAAAATGCCTCTCAGATTCTAGACTTGTTGGCAGGCATCTGGTTACCCCAACGAGTGGCAGTTATCCACTGCCGGGCACACCAGATCGGTGATGATCCAGTCATCAAGGGAAATAACCTAGCTGATCAGGCTGCCAAAGAAATAGCTACCACATCAAAGGGGACCCATGAGATGGCCACTGCTTTACTTCTAATACCTCCTACTCTGTCAGAGCCAATATATACAAAAAAGACTTACAGATGGCTTTCCAGCTAAATGCAAAACCCCTTGTCCCAGGGGGATGGTATCAATTGCCTGACAAGTGAGTCTTCCTATCAGAAGCCCTGGGACTTGAACTTCTTAAACAGACACATCAAGCCACACATCTAGGTGGAACCAAGCTTGGGGAATTATATAGATTTTTCATCCCCAAACTCTCAAAAATTGCAGCATCTTCAAATTCTAGGTGCCCTTAATGCTTGCTGGTAAACTCCAAGCCTAGTTGAGCCATCGAGACCATCTGACACTGTGGCAATGCACCAGGAAAACACTGGGAGATGGACTTTACCGACATGAAAAAATCAGGCCTACAAGAACACCACTACCTCTTAGTATTAATAGACACCTTCACTGGCTGGGTCGAGGCTTTCCCCACAAAATCTGAATCAGCTTTGATAGTGACTAAAAAACTATTATATGAGATTATTCCTAGATTTGGCCTTCCATTATCTTTGGGGTCTGATAATGGCCCGGCTTTTATAGCCAAAATCACCCCAAAATTAGCTCAGGCTCTTAAAATCAATTGGAAACTTCATTGTGCCTATTGGCCTCAAAGTTCAGGACAGGTAGAGCAAATGAATCACACTTTGAAGCACACATTATCTAAACTGCTTCTAGAAACAGGTGATAATTGGGTAAGCCTCCTTCCCTTTGCTCTTTTAAGGACTAGGTGCATGCCATATGTAACAGACATCTCTCCTTTTGAGGCAATGTTTGGGAGACCTCCTCTGCTTATTCCAAAGTTATGTGATGACAAATTAGCTGAAATCACTAACCATGATCTTGTCAAATCTCTTCAGGCACTCTAGCCAGTGTTGACTGCAATCCACCTGCTATTGAAGCAGAAACATCCGGCTCCCTCTGTAGAAGACACACTGCCACCATCCATTGAACCAGGAGCTACAATCTTGATATGGCGACACCATCGAGATTCCCTC